>JAMPIV010008247.1:0-86375 GCA_024509875.1 Oreohelix idahoensis | reverse complement strand
TATTTGGTGATGTTTCTTGTCATTCCTTTGTTTTTAATATTCTGTATCGGCTGTTTTCAGCTTTGATGTCGTGGGCCATATTTTGTCTTACAGGAAACAAGGTGTTTGAGGATGAGTGGGTTAAAGGTGTAGGTGATGTTTGTGTGTGGTAAATTGGATTACCAAAAATTTGAGGGTTTTTGGGGTGATGAGCTAGTGAATAGCCATTAATAGCGCTGTTGAGTCGCTCAAATTGGACCTTGAAAATAGAAAGGCCAAGAAATAGGGAAGTGGTCAGTAGACACCCTAAAGAAATTGAATCTGCTGATACTCAAACTGTGACTGCAGGAAATAAGATTAAAGATTAATGAGATTGAGGAATAGGGATTGCTAAAAGAGAAGATTCTTACTTTCTCAGTTAAGTGACTTAAAGTCAGATTATGATTAAACTTCAAGTTGAAACCACAAGATGAGAATATGCAAGGCTCTTGCTAAAAGAAAAACAGAAATTACAGATTTAGCTATAATGAAACTTCGTAACAGAGTCAATGGTTTATTGGATGTTGTCTTAAACAACAAGGTGTTATCTGCAGCTGTCACGTTTGCCCGTGTTAGATAATAAAATTTTGATGATCATAAACACTTCACAAAAGCAAAGAGTCAGCACCAAAAACACTCAATACTGCATAGTCAGCAGAGTTTTAACAAATCTTTTCGAGGCAAATATAATTTCCCAGTAATAACGAATACGGCCTCAAATAGGTGTGGATTCTTGGCGTCAGGGCAATTGAAAGTAATCCTATTGTAACAATCAGTCCTTTAGATCATGGTTTCTGATAAATTTTAGGTCAGGGTTCCACAGACCAACCGGGTGCATCGACTTTTCATACCCGTTCTGATAGATTCTCAATAAATTTATAAAAGGGGACAAACTATTTATAACTCGTTCCACACAATATAATAAAACCATTATGTTCGTATACTAATAAAGGATTCTATCCTAACTGATGCAAAGTGTGGTTTTGTCTGGTGCTCATTACTCATCATACTCCGCACAAGTAAGTTTGATGCACCTATTAAGCACATTCCCACAAGCAAAAAACTACAAGAAATGTTATAACCAAGGTTCTCCCCCTCAGTTAGAGAGCACACCGATCCACCTAGAGCACGATTTCGTGCATGATATACGCACATTGTCGTGGGTTCAATTGCCCCATGTATGGTGGTGTTATTACATGCTCCCACACCATATTAGTGCACAACCTACCACCTCTTACTCCATGGAAGGCATTGGCTGATTTTTTTTCACTTCATTGCAAATGTAAAATTTGTGCGTGTTTTGCCATCTCACCATATCAGGTATGATGAGGCTTTGGTATCCATCTATACCAATAGCGATGCTTGTATGGTTGTTGAAAGGGACAATGGTGCTTCTTTTCACCACCGTTCCCTCAATTTACAACTGGTTCCTAATTCTTCTACTTGCAGATATTAATATGTTTATATTTGCATTTTCTTTCTTTTTGCTATTCATTTATATAGCTTTCTGCTTTTGGGCTCATGACCGCTCCTGCTACTTTCATATGCATGATGCATCATATTCAAACTCATCGTGCTGATGTGGTTGCTTATCTCGACTATATTTGCCTTTTCAGTAAATCTTGGGATGATCACTTTAGTGGTTTGTGTTCTCTTTTATCCACACTTCGATCTCACAACTTGACGGCTAAACCGTAGAAAGCCCATGTTGGTTTCAGTGAGATCTCTTTTTTGGGTCACTGTGTTGGTCATGGTCTCTTACATACGGAAGACCATAATATTTCTAAGATCCTCAATATCACTGCGCCTAAGACTAAGAAACATGTCCGTAATCTTCTGGGCTTAATTCAAATCTATGGACGTTTCATTCCTCACTTATCTACTATCACTGCACCTCTCTCTCGTTTATTGAAGAAGGGTTCACCAAACATGATTTGGTGGTCTTCAGAGTGCCAGACCACTTTAGATAAGGTTAAATCATTATTTTGATCTGCTCATATTTTACGATTACCCATCGCAGATATGCCTTTTGTACTCCGCAGCGATGCTTCAGTGATCGGTGGTTCATTGATGCAGTGTTATTCTGGAACTTTACACCCTGTCTTGTATGTTTCAAGGAAGTTAACTATGACCGAACGTAATTATTCTGTATTGGACAAGGAATTGCTAGCTATGGTTTGGTCCATCCTCAAGCTTCAACGTTTCCTGCTCGGCGCACATTTTTTCATGGAAACAGATCAACGTGCCCTTACAGCACTCCAGAACAAAGACTTAAAGAGCTCAAGATCTACATGCTATGCCATATCTTTACAACCATGTCATTATACTATTCGTGCTATCCGGGGATCGGATAATGTGATGGCTGACGTATTGTCAAGATGCCCATAAGATTCTACAGAGCCGCTACAACTCTCAGATGGTGATGCCACTGCGCTACTCAGTCATCACTGATAAATGGTTGCTTCCAAACAATGACGCCATGTGAAACTCTACATTTTCCAGCCATGAGCTCACTATTGAATATAACGTTACCGTCTTGGCACCATTTTTGGACTATATTTTAAACATACTTAACAACATCACATTTTTTGTTGTTTTTGGTAATTATCATTTTAATTAACAATCAATGACTTTGTTCAAAACTGACTATTGTGTGAGTTTAAAATCGATTTCTATCGAAAACTACATTGACATAAACTAAATTTGTTTAACACATGAATACTTTAATAATATTACACATATATTTCCTACACTATTTGTGTGGAGCACTAACAATTTCCCTTGCTAACTTTGTGATTTCATGACACTTCTACAGAATTTAATTTTAGATTACTTAGTAACATTTTAATATTCCAGGAACAATGTGAGACATTTATGACATTAATTTTAACTTAATTAGGTTAGTATTTTCGATACACTATTGCATCTCACCTCAATTATTTTATGATCGTGCATCATTAGCACTCGATACATTTGTCACATAGATATAGTTCATAAAGCCATATTTGCATACTTGCTTAAGCTGTATAGTTGATTCTTCCTACACCCTCTTTAGACTGTGTTGTTTCATTCTAGCGTTTGATTTTGCACATTGTTTTATTTAATTCTTTACCCACTCTTATATTTATGCGCATACATACAAACATTACACAATTTAATTTTGTTCCTTGAATGACATTGTTTTTAGCATCTTTGTTGATTGCTGTCACCATTTTTCACCAATTCTTATCATTCTTTCATTTTCTCATCTCATTTGCCACTTCTTAGTTTGTATTTTGTACATTTTTTGGTACATAATGTCTTCATTTCTTTTGTTTGAATTTGCTATTTGTTTCCTTTTACACACTTCTATCCCACTTATTAGCTTCTTATATTGACTTAACATTAATTATGTTTGATTGCTTATTGTAGAATGGACTTTGGTTGACCTCTCTGATATATTAAAAAAAATAAAATAAAATAAAAAAGCTTCACTTTCTTTTTTCCTCCGTGGGAGTTATGTCTGTGAGACTTACACATGCCAGTCTAATCTTGATAGACGCACACGTGGGCGCACCTGAAATAAATTTATATTTCAAAATAATTTTGGCTACTTTTCTGCAGTTATGCGATGAGAATGCAGATGAGACTCTGCGCTTTTGTTTTGCGTCGATTTGTTTGCTATACAAATCAGAAAACCCTGTAGGCATTGTAATATTTTAGTCGTCTGTGATAGATGCATTTTTGGCGCTTTTGCTCTCGGTAAAGAGAAGACCCACGCAAGCTAACACGCAGATATATTGAAAGGCGATGAAGCTAATTCCTGAAGTACTTTCCGGGAAGCTTTCAAGTTTCTTATAATTGTTGCCAGGAAAAACGGCTGCGATTTTTAAAGTCTCAAGCCTTAGAGACCGATAGACCCTGTTTGCTAATGGTAGAGCTTCCATTGTACCAGTTTATGATCAATAGCTAGTGCATCCCTCTGGCATCAGGAGCGATGATGTTCCAGATTGATTTATAATATATAAAGATGTTAAAACATGATTCCTTCATAATGACCATGTATTTTGTCAAGCCGTTGACCTTCAGCTCATAAGAACTGGTGATGTCAATCAAACGGCTGCCTTGATATTTATTGCATGTGATGCTGCACTGTAATTCTGTCCTTCAACCGGCCCGATTCTGTGGTTCTATTTTGAATTCTCATCATTTCTTCTCTTTGTAACTTTATGGGTTTGCCATGTTTCTTCTCATTTGAATATATATCGTGTTTGGTATTTTTGAGAAGGTAATTAAATGCGTTCTTTTATGACGGTAGGGTTAATTCTTACTCCCACCAGTTTTACTTTCTTCTGATTTTCCGCGATTTTCGTTGTTTACGGAAATCGTTATTTTCGGGCACCCCTGTATGATGCATCAGAAACGCACGTGGATGTGATGCAATTTTTGGACCCGCGGAGTCTACGTGTTGTTTTCAAATCCATTGGCGTAGGTCTAAGTTAGTTTATTTTTTCTAGCGTTTCCATTGGTCCGAGTGGATAACTTAGCCGATGCATAGGCGATCAGCAGGAGCGGTTCCCTGGGTGTATATATAGAATCGTTTAGAGGGGTTCTGTCTCTATATGAAAAAATAAGTGCCTGCCGGTCGACTTCGATTTATCGTCTCCATTGCGGGAAAAACAGCAATAATAAGTATGTAGGAATTTTATTATCGTTTTACTTATTAGTGGGTTTTTAAGAAATTCGCCCGTAAGTTAAGTTCTTCTGGGACATTAAGTTTTAAGTTTTAAATGGAAGCGCCATCCATTACTTTCTTTGTAGAATAAAGTGAAAGTGAAGTGTGCATAAGTATTTCTAGGATTTTGGCAGTAGATAGGAGCGTGTGAAGTTATGAGATACACGTGTGTTCATATTTGTAGTATGTTGTGTAAAACCACCATTTATTTCTGTGTATTTATCAATGTAATTTTATTGGGAAATCCATGGTGTGTACGTTAATTTTTCTGAGCCTTAAATGTGAGGAATGCAGTCGGAGAGTACAGATTTATGTTATCATTGAATTATACTGCTTAGAGGAGTAAAGTATTCCTATAAAGAGGTTTAATTTAATGTTGGAGTAAGTAAGGAAACCTCATGGGTAATGTAAAAAAAGGAGGCCACGGAATTTCGGACAAACGTGGAGTTCCCTAGTTGTAATGTTTGGACACGTGGTTAGCCATGCGTAATGTGTCAGACGGTGTCTGGGCTTTGTTTACCTACCTGGCTGATTTATCAAAGAGAGGGGAGGAGGGGGGAGAGTTGAGACACGTGGGCTAGTATTATTTATGGATTGTTATACACAACGAGTAATGTATTTAGTGAGGGGATTTGTAAAGATTATGAGAGATATATAGAGGTTAGAGATGCGTTATGTTGGAGTTGTTATACAATAGACGCATCTTCTTTTATTTCAGCGAGTCACGGCAAAATAGTGGCGGAGCATAATTTGCCAAGATAAATTATCCACAGCAAAAGGAAATATCTCAGGGGTCAGGGGACTCGAGATATCATCAGAAGCCAAAGAAAAATAACCTATGGTCTCTGGCAGTGAAGTCCCTATGCTTCAGCTGGAACGGGGTTTATGTATCATACAGCCCAGAGCTTTGCTATTATAGTCTCCAGCAACGACATGTGGCAGCGAGACTGGTTTCAATTGCGTACAGCCAGAAATCAAGGCGGTGGTTTTTTTCCCTAACTCCGGAGCGGGTTATCAGGGGAAAGTTATAAAAGCTATTCGGCAGCACAGCAGTTTCGACAGTTAATCCAGGACCACATGCTTGACACCCGAACTTCATCATCATCACCCAGATTCAGGAACAGGTGATAGGGTTACAATACCTGGGTCTTGAAAGTAACGAGAGAAGAGCATAACGGAGACGCCGCATCATCAGTCGTCAAGTGTTAGAGAGACACTGAGACCAAGAGAGAGAGAAAGAGACAGAGAGAAGGAGGGAGACAAAAGACAGGACCAGTAGGGTCTGTTCAGTATCCATTTGACGGATAGACACTGAGCCATTGTGTTACTCCAAGTCTATTATTTTAGCATCTCCAGTGGTGTTAGTTAACGGCGCATATCGCCTAACAAGTGGAAAGCAGTGTAGACGTTCGTTGAGGAAGAGTCAACAAGACTGAAACAGTAGAATCTTATTTGTGTTAGAGAGTGGAGGCTAAAGTTGACAGCCCCCACAATAGTAGAGTTAATTTTAATCACTAATCATTTGTTGTTCCTCAGCAGGGTGACAGCAAGAGTGAATGTGATTTGGGTTTTTTATTCTAGTGTCTATCTATTTAATTGTTACGGTGTTTTCCAGGCCGTGCAACAGTGCACACTAATTGTTTTTAATTGATGTATGATGAACTTTAATGATTTCTGTGTGTAAATAAATTTATCTATAGTATATTTACTAAATCAGCTTCTACTCTATACTATACCTATTGGTGGTCTGTATAGTGAGGTCTGTGGTCGTTTTATACACCTTATCTCCTTGTATTTAAAGGTAGTCAGAGGAGGGTGAGATTATAGCCATTTTGAAGTCACGAAGCAGCAAGGGGAGAGTAAAATCCTGGTTCTATCCCTTGAGCCAATAGTCTCATCTGTCCACAGGCATGTCAATTTTCATCTAAATTCTATCTTCTCAGACTTTCTCATACTAGGGTCTTGCTTCCATTCAGGCAAACTCTATAAACTTTAAATCCACTTCGTGACATTGCACGATGTATGAGGTTTATCATGATGTAACTACGTTTGAAACATTCATCTACCAATGTTGTTATTGTCTTCGTCTGCCTACAATAAAATCGTCATTAATGTACTACCATGGGTCCAGTGTACATTGCTAACAGTTGGTCAAGTTGATGACCCATCTTTTCAGTGTTGTTGACCTCATCACCATTGACATACTTTTCAGCCCACTATTCTATCACTCGCATTATTAAGAAACTGTCGGCCATTTATAATAAGCCCGACCTATCTGACATCGTCCTTGTCAGAAGTGCCAACCTCTCTACACTATCATAAACAACCATATAGAAAAGAGGTGGTAACAACGACTTTTCTTTGATGTTACTGTGATGTCTAATACATGTTTGTATTTAATCAACGGGGGTTCTTTCCAATAATTAAGTACCATAAGAAACAGAGGCCTGGATACCTATAAGCTCTTAGACTACTCAGAGGATTCTCAACCTGCTAAGAGACAGTTAATTTTCAGTGTCCCTATAAATATGCCAGTAATTCTCACTGTGTTCTTTTCTTCCTGTGAAACTTATATTTAACATTTTCTGCACCTTTTACTTGACCCAACCTTCAGTGAAATCATCTTGTGCAGTTTTGGTACTTATTCCTATGTTCACTTATTTTATCAGTCCATCTTCCATTGTAACCTGCCACTATGGGTAAAAATCTATGTAGTTTCAGGGGTTCTATAAGGCAAAATATGAGGACAACTGTTTCAAAAATGGCACAGCTTCAGATGTGACTAAGGGCTTGCAATCTCATCAGGTAAAACAGCTCACTTGAGAATTCATCACCACAAATGCTGAGATAGCCCCATGCTTTTTATAAAGCATAGAAAATACAATCCTTCATTCATGAAGAAATAAATGTATGAAACACCCTTTTACTGATAGTTGTAAAACAGGTTCTGCACTTAGCTACCCCTTTCCACAGCCCATGTCTCCAGACAACAGCTAGACTGGTAGCATGTGCATACTGTCTTATTGAATGTGCTACTATTCCCACTTTAACTAAAGGTCATGCTAGATTACAGACAGGTGTATCAAAGATGTTGGTATCAATATTTTGTATGTGGTAGTTTAAGCTATAAGATCTCTTAATGCTTGATTTCACCATGACTACTTTTTAAACCCTCCTCCAATAAATTAGCTATAGAAGAAAACAGTGTTACAGACTGATCCAGCAGGAGATAGATCCATGGGGTGGCAAACATCTTGAAGTAACACAATAAAAATAGCACACAAGCCTACATTATGTGCACCAGCATTCAGCCTCAACTGAGATGCTCCATTGCTTAAAATAGAAGCTTATTTACATGTGTACCTTCATTTCTCCATAAATCTGACTGTTTTACTTTATGCTCTCCTAATTTCTTCCTGCTGATGCCTGCAACTGTCTGGGAATTAATGTCTGAATCTTTAGAGAAGCCATTCCAATAACACTCCTGGATGACATGCAATACAAAATCGTAGGTTATGTAAAGGGTTTTTTACAATCACTACCAATCAATACTGTTTTCACAAGGTTAAATTTTGAGACTAACAACAAACTGAAGTGTTTGAAGTATGTTTGTATACACAACAAAGACTTCAGTAAAAACCTGGAAATACATTCTCAGTGTCCACAAAGTTGATGTATAAATGTGCCTGACATAGATGATTCTGAGTCTTGCTACCTGATCTGCATATGTTTTTGCTGTTCAAAATGTGTTTGTTTATTTAGAGCTTCTTATTCATGGTCTAGCATCACTGAGGTCAGAATTTTGTTTAGCCATTGCCAAGGTTTGTCGTCACAGTTGATGTAAATAATCACGTTGAATTTCTTAAGTAACTGAAATGTAACAAGCTGGCAAGGAAGAGAAACAAAGAAAAACAACACTGCAAAAATGGTGCTTTGTTTAGGACATAAGAGAGGTAGAGAAAAAAAAAACGGAGAAGGGAAATGGAGACAGACATGAAATGGATGCAAAGACAAGGAAAAACAACTGAACAGATGGCATAGGACCAGAAGGCTTGATCTGAATTTGTTGAAAGCCTCTCACTCATTTCCTTTTCTAATTCAATTATAGCTAAATATAGCTTGACATTGTTTAGGCCCTGTTTAATTTCTTTAGTAAGAATGAAATGGTTTTTTCTAGTACTAGCACATGGCCACTACTACAGTCTGCTCCTGGCCCAGTTTCCACAGATAAACCATTTTTAAAAAATTTCCTGTATACCAGTATGTAGCTGATTTCTTCTTCTTCTTGTGATTGCATCTTTGATGTTTACACCATCAGATGAGTTCTCATGATGAATTCAACCATTGTCTGGAGTTCCTCTTTAGCTCCATGCAGCTTTGAGTTTAGTGTTGAGTCATTGGGCCAGTATATCTTTCTTAACTGGTCATACAGAGGACAATCCTGTAGAACATGCTCAGCAGTTTGCTCATTTAATCCACATGTGCACAGTGGTGAAGCAGATAATCGTAGCTTGTACATGTGTTTATTCAGTTTGTTATGCCCTGTCCTGAGGCGAACAATGGTGATCTGTCCCTGCTGGTCAAGAGTGTTGTAGTCGTCTTTGGGTTGATTCTGTTCTCTTCTGATAGCCTGGATAGCTCTCTTTTTCTCAAAGTATGTGATTTCATTATCTTCTTGTTCACATTCTCCTCCATTTTTGGTAAGTTTATCTGCCTTTTCATTTCCATGTACACCACAATGGGATGGTACCCACTGAAGTATGGTTCACTTTTTGGCAGCTACCTCACTTAGTTCATTTCTCAGATGTGGGATTTTACCACCCTTGAGAACTTGCAGTACATACAGTGCATCTGTGAGGATGACTACCTGGTGGCAGTCAGAGTTGGTGTTTTAAATCATTTTTGCAGCTTGCTCTAGAGCTTGAACTCTAGAACTGTATAGTTGGAACAGAAATAACTAGAGGGAATATGCCTAGTCTCATAGTGGTTGTCAGGACATGAGATTAAGATATTGGTGCCTCCATTCTTAACATTATTTGTTGCTGATCCATCCATGTAGGCAAGTATCCATGATTGGTTGGGATAGCTTTCTTGGAATGTACTCAGTATAGCAGTTTGTTTTTGCAGATCATTATACTCATACAAAAAAATGTGGTGCTGAAGTCAGCCAAAAGGCACAAATATTGCAGCTTCACTGTAAATGGACACAACGCAACCAAGGTTCTTTTCAGGACCAATGAAAAAGAAGATGATATCCAATTCTGAGACCACTGATTGATGTATTAATTTGGAGGATTCTGCTGGCCTGTTTCCATGGTACAGGGTATAGGGTGGGTTTCAGGTCTTCTTGATGCTGTCTTTTATGTCTTTTTCCCTGGTGGACAAAGGTGCTACGTTTTAGACATCCCAATGCCAGATCATCTAGTCTTGCCTTCAGTGGGTGCTTTGGCATACGGTTGTACTTTTCTATCTGGATCATGCTTTTTTGTATCTCTTCTATAGGACAATGTCTGTAATCTAGCAGCTTTCTGCGTTACTGATATCGGCATAGTTTTCAAGGCTCGTTAGCTGATTTGATTATAAGCACTGTCTTTTAATGGGTTTTCACTTATCAAAAGGTGCCTTGTGTTGTAAACAGTGCATGATCATTGAAGAAATCAGGTTTCTCTGACAGAGGGTTCCTTCAAATTATTGTTGCGTAGGCTTTATAAAAGAAGTAAAAAGCATTGTGAAGGATGTCAGAGCAAAAAGTGCGATGTCGGGGGGAGACTCAAAGTTGGCCAAGTCGATAGAAGGACAAGATGTATATTTTGCGTACTTTATTAATAACGTTCAAGACTGTGAAATCTCAAAGCAGGCTGGGCCTCTCATTTGTCAGTGGGATAATTAACCAAATTTCAGGTTGTGACAATGTAACTGCTGTTTATGAAACCGGGCACGATAATGGAAATATGTGCAGTACAAGTAACTAGGGTCATTAAAGAAGGTACTGGATATGTGATGTCAGAAGTAACGCCTGAAATGCTCTGAAAATATTTTCTGTTGGATTTATTATGTCAAATTAAACCTTGGATTGTCCTGGCTTAATTTATTTTCTCAATCTATGTTTTGTGAATCTGTATGTCAGCCTATCTTAACAGAATCATAAAATATAAGCGGCTGGGTTACACAACACCTTGCATACTGTTAGAAACCTTGTGTTTCCTGTTATCATATGGTGTGTTCTTGCATACTACATGTTTGCAACCTCTTTAACTTTTTTCTTTTCTTTGCCACTACTTCCACATTTTTCATTACTAACTTTCCCACAGGCTTCAAACGCAAAGCTGTCTCATGAGATCTGCACTGGGCATAGCCACACCACATTCATTATAAAATTTGACTGATCTTTCTCTCTTGTTTATTTCATTCAGAATAAATTATTATGTGGCTGTCAGAATAAAATTAACCTGCTCTAGTATAACGCATTTCATATAATCCTAATACATTTACATTCTATTTTATTCCCCTCAATTTTTAAAAAACAATTTTCCATCCTGACATTTAAAGTATATGGTAAGAATCTCTATTAGCAGGGCATGATGTTATAACACCAGAAATGGTTAAGTACATGGGAGCATCAGGTCCTTAAGGGTCCTACAGGCAGCATGGTGCAACAAGACTATACCAAAGGATGGGGAGATTGCCATCATAACACCAATTTTCAAAAAAGGTGACAATCGACAATGTGGAAACCACAGAGGCATATCCCTTCTCAGTGTCCCTGGTAAAATCTACTCTAGAATCCTACAGCAGAGACTACGATGCCTAGTTGAGCCACAATTGGATGAGATCCAGTGCGGATTTTGAGCAAACCGAAGTACTCAAGACCTAATCATCACACTCAGACAGCTGAGTGAAAAGGCCCTTGAGTATAAGAGTGAGATCCATCTTTGTTTCATAGATCTGGAAAAGGCGTTTGACAGGGTCCCCTGGAGCAAACTTTGGGACTGTTCGGCAAGGAAGAACATTCAAACACCTCTGATTCATGCTATACAGAGCTTCTTCAAGTCTTGCAGAAATTATGTGAGGACAGCAAACCATAAGTCAGAAGAGTTCAGGACCACCACTGGTGTAAGACAAGGTGATATCCTGTCACCTTGTCTTTTCATACTCCTCATGGACAATGTTATCAAGTCATGTAAGGAGAGAACAAGAAAGTATTCAGTGGGGTACTGGAAGATGAGACAGGTATGTATTTCAGAGCTGGCATTTGCTGATATGTCGTGCCATTGTTATGCTCCCATTGTGGATGCGTTATTCGATATGTTTCCAGTGGCTTTTAATGAGATTGGTCGCCACGATTTACTAAGATGGTATTTATGGGCCGTCAAGAGTTACAGCTTCACCATTGGAGTATTGTGACTGTATTTTTGAGGTAATCATATTCGATCGTCAGCATATATATATTTGCCGCCATACTTCGTTCACGTCGTATCCGAACCTGATCGCTAGTCTTTTACGGCCAGAATTGAGATTCTATGAACTGTATGCCTTTTATGCTGTTTACTACGATGGACCGACATTGGACTTTAATGAATGCCTTTGAATGCAATCTACCTGTTATTATAATGCTGAATTATTGTTGGAGCTACTGTCAATAAATTTGGATGTGGACCAGTCTTCACCAACTCATTGATTTCATTAACACTGTTGTACGAGCTAAAAAAATAGTGTATGGCTGTGTTCAGGCTAAAAGTATGATGCTAACCATTCGTTTACCCAGCCTACGACATTCGCGTGAATATCAGCACGACTGAAGACATATTCACCAAGCCTAAACCCAACTGCAATATAACACTCCTTGATAGCCATTACACAACAGATTTCTGGTGGCCAGTGTGGAGACGATTTGTGTGTGTGACTGTTCAACAACATCGGAAAAATTGAAACCATGTCGTCTATCGTTTATGCATTCTGAACTATTTCTGGAATTGTTTTGCATACTTTCCTCTGCGCATGTCATGAAATCGATGCGGGCGGAAATGTATGACTGACACGAAATTTTTCTTCTCATTGTACAACTGGTCAAATCATTGTGTTTTTGAAGAAAGACATTACAGCAGAATCCCAGTGAATGCTTCTAGTTTAAATCAGGTTCTGATGTACATGTTATTGATCAGGCTGCTGCTACACGCCTGTTTTGTGAAGATTTCAAGGCCCAACATTATCAAGTTGAACTTTCTGGAAGAAAACTGCAATGATGTCGTGCTTCCTGCTCTATTTGGATACCCAGTAGCTACATTATTTCTGCTTGACCTGTGATGTGCCCTTGCTGTGCTGACAACCTGTCCAGGAGATGCTGTATGATAAATCCACCATCCTTGGCCCCCAGCTAAATGGTTTTTATGTGCATTTTTGTGAACTGTGCTAAATTGGTAATAGCTCGTTCTTATTTCTTGCATGTTATATCTGTACCTTTCTGTTATCTTGTTTGTCCCTGTGGGTTTGATTGGGAGGCAGTTTGGTGCAAGAGGTTCATCTCAATGATTCACTGGGCTCACAGAGGATGTTTTGTTAGGTTTGCTTGTAGATTTCCATCAGGGGAATATCCAGCTGATATTTGCCGTATGACTTAGGTCCTCTGACTGGTTTTCTTTGACCACTGTTTGTAAAGGTGTGCCATCTTGGGTTCTGTGCGTTGTCGTTGTATAGTATTTTTGCTTTAGTTGTAGTAGTATTGTTCATATCTGTTGGTCTCTCCTTGCTGTCTCTCAGTTATATACAACTTTTATGTTTATACCCTGCTCCTGTGTTGTTCTGACTTAGCAGTAAGTGTGTTCCAATTTGCTGTATTTTTCCTCTTTAGTTTGACATTTATATTCTCTTCTGTTGCTTACTGGTAATGTTTTGTCTCTTAGTGCTTTATCCTGCTCCAAAATATTTTTTTTTCTCTTATCTATATTTATATTTGTTGTCTTTTTCATTATTTTTTTTCCTTACCATTGATTGATTGCATTATTAATTGCCATTGATATTATTGATTATACAAATCTGATAATTACTTAATACTTGATAAACTAAGTAAATCGGATACATTGATACAAAATGGCTACCTTGGATTATTTTGTTAAACAAGGCAAAGCCTTTGCCATGGAAGGAGAAGTCCTAAAAGACTTTGCTATGGCTGAAATTCAGAAACACAGAACTGAAGAATTGACCAGAGAGAAAAAACTGAAGAATTAGCTGAGAAGAGAAGGGCTGAAGATTTAGCCAGCCAAGAGAAACTTAAAATACTTGAGCATGAGGACAAACTTAAAATACTGCGATGGAAGCAGAAGATAAAAAAAGATTACATGATGAAAAGATATCTTTAGAACTTGAAAAACTCAAGTTGCTAAATAGTAAACAAAACAATTCTGAGTCAAAGTTCCTCAAACAAACATGTTTCAGGATCTGTAAGATTTCATTTGCCTACTTTCAAACCCAACGTAGATGATATTTCTTGCTTTCTTAATCGCTTTCAGACTGTGTGTGAGGCACATGAAATTGATAAATCTGAATGGTGTAGTAGATTGATGGAATTCTTCACAGGTGATGTACTAACTTCGGTTTGTACCATGGACGGTCCCAGTAGGAATAACTATGAAGCTGCCAGAGCTTTATTGCTCAAACTTTACCAATTGGATGAAAATGGCTATAGCATGCGTTTTAAGACCATGTTACCAGATACAGATAAAGACTTCTCGGAATTTATTGCTGCCATTAAATTAACATTCAACAGATGGGTTGAATTAGCTAAAATTCCACATACATATGAGGCACTTATGGACTTAATGCTCAGAGACAAAGTGTTGTCTTCTGTTAACCAGCAGTTCCTATCATCCCTTCATGAACAGAAACCTACGGATTTGACATTGGTGGAAGAATTGGGAAGACAGTTTATTACTGCTCAGCTGGCTACATGTGTGTGTAACTCTCACATCACAGAGGCTCTACCTGTGGCATCAGCGTCATCTTGGAACAACAAAAACATAAGACCAAGGTCTCAGAGTCTCGACATGAATTTTGGTCGTGGTAGAGGTAATAACAATGGATATTTTCAAGGTGGTAGCTCTTACAATAATCAATCTCCCCCATCTAGAGGAAATTTTAGACAATTTTGGGGACCAAAACAGAACCAAATCCAACCACAAAGAAGATGGAAACGAAATGATAATTTTTTCAGGAGTAGAGGAAATTGAAATGGTAATAGATACAGTAACCAATATGCAGCTCCTAGAAGGTCTAATTATTCACAGGACAATAGAAACCGAAATTATTCTTATAATAATCAGAATGATAACCATCCCTTCTGCCCTCGGAACATTGAACATACAAAATATCATGCTAACTCAGCACAAACTGCTGATACATCTAGTGCTACTCAAAATGATCCTTCATTAAATCAGGCCACTGCTTATTCTTTTCTTGACTTTGATGCTGCTTTGCAGTGTCCTGATTGCCAAATTTTATTTCAGCCTAATGCGGTATCTACATTAAGATGCGGTCATCCACTTCCTATGATAACAGCACTTGCTGCTCATGATGGCACAGGCACCTTACATTTTCATAAAGGGCTATTAGCAATATGCAGGTATCTATGCACAGGGATACTGGATGCACAACGGTGGGAGTTCACCAATCTCTGGTGCACCCATCATGCTCCACTGGAGATTTTGTTAAATGTGTCACATTTGGGGGAACGGTAGAGTTCTATCCCACAGCTATTGTTCACATAGCGACTCCATTTTTTACAGGGAGAATTAAAGTGTGTCTTTTAAAAACCCAATCACTGACCTTATTGTTGTCCATATCCAAGGTGGTAAAGATTGTACACCTGGTGAAATTATTGAGTGGGAACGGCAAAATATTTTAACTGCAAATGCAGTTACAACAAGGGCTCAAGCACAAGCCCAGGAGACTGATAATATTGTGTCTGAAAATCAGGATCATGATTTTCATGCTACCATTAGGGGCAAGTCTTACAGACAGGGGGTATGATGTGTTGGTGTTGCGGGTAGTGGGTTTCCCCCCTTGCTTCACCCTAGGCCTAGTGAATTCATTCATGAAAGGAGCGACCACTGCGGTGTCAGTCTCTTGGCCTAGCAAAACCTCTCATACCCCAAGATCGTTGTGCGTGGTGAAGAGCCACACCCTCCTCGAGGTAGTCCTGGTAACTGAGGGTGCGAATCCTCAGGCAAAACACAACGGATCTAGAGGAGTAAACCTCGATAATAAATCCGGTGCACTACACCGTACACGCCCTCTGTGGGTGGGAAGGAGCCAGATGGATACTGAGCAAGTCTTGGGAGTGGGAACGAGTATGACCTGCTTCCTGAAGATCGGAACCCATCGTACAGGCACAGGGACTCAGGACGTGACGACCCTATTGCCTTCAACTCTTGGTCACATGCCTAGAGCCTTGGAGAACTCGGCGTAACCAGCAGGCAATTTGGTGGCGGGGAATGAGCACTGTGAGCCCTACCTTGGCTACGTATCTCAGAGAGAGGCAGAAACACCCCCTTTATCTCCCCTGGAGCTGGCACAGTGCACTTCTGGCTTTTACCCGGGGCGGTAGGAAATCCACAGGCACCCCAGCATCACAATGCTATGCTACCATTAACAAAGAATCTTTTGCAACAAAGCAAATAGATGATGATTCTTTGCGGAAATTGTTTCGTTTGGTAATTGGTGAGGAGATGGTTGTAAATAATCCCCCTCGTCAATGGTACATCCTTAAGAATGGTATCCTGATCAGAATGTTTAAAGAACCTTCTGCTCTTAAGCAACAGGTCATGGTTCCTAAACAGCTTAGAACTTATATCCTGCAACATGCCCTTGATTCTCATTGTGCTGGCCACATGGGCTACTCTAGGACAAGGTTCAGGGTGCTCTCTTCCTTCTTTTGGCCTGGTGTATCTAGGGATGTTGCTACTTATTGTCGCTCCTGTTTTACTTGCCAGGAGATCAAAGCAAAGGGAGCCTATCACATGGCACTGATACAGGCTTCAGCTATACCTAAATGTCCCTTTGAGAAGATGGCCATAGACTTTATTGGCCCACTTCCTGTTATGTCCGCTAGAGGACACAGGTATGTCCTCACATGTATTGACATGTGTACTCGCTGGCCAGAGACTATACCTCTGAAGAATATCACCACCTCAGATGTGGCTGATGCTCTTTTCTTAATCTTTTCCAGGCTAGGTTTCCCTAGAAAACTTCTATCGGACAGAGGTACTCAGTTTGTCTCCGAGGCCATGACCGATGTTATGCAACAACTTAACATTGACAGATCGCTTAGCTCTGTGTACCATCCAATGAGCAATGGCATGGTAGAACGGCTAAATAGGATGCTTAAACAATTATTAGGCAAAGTTACAGTCAGCTTTTCACAAGACTGGGACAGGGTTTTACCCGCCATCCTGTTTGCGTACCATGAGGTACCAAATGAACAGACCGGTTTTTTGTCACTTGAGCTTGTCTTCGGAGCTCAACCTAGAGGTCCTATGTCTCTTATTAAAGATTTGCTCACTGACTCAGAGATGACTCAGGACACCAAGTCATCTTACGAGTATGTTGTTAACCTCTGACGTAAAATAATTGATGCTTGTCAGTTGGCGACAGCATCTTCTGAAACTGCTAAAGAAAAGGCTCATCAGTTTCAGAATTGAAACAGATGACTAAGACACCTGGTGCCTGGGGATGAAGCTTTTGTGCTTCTTCCTAGAAAGGAAAACAGACTACTCATTGCTTGGTGTGGTCCTTACAGAGTTCTTTCACATATTTCTGATGTTGACTATGTACTTGACGTTAAGGGAAAAAACAAAACTTTCCACATAAACATGCTCAAAGAGTTCCATTCTCGACCTGAATATCTTCAGGCTGTCTTTCATGCAGTGAATGAGCCCACAAGGCATACTACTCATTTTTCTTCCCTGTCTGTGATTCAGGAGGAAAAATCTGCTTTTCCTGACTTACCTATGGATCTTCCTGTCATGCCTTTAACTGTTACTGAGACATGGAATGATGTTTCTATCTGTATGGATTTATCATCCGACTAATGTCAGAATGTGTCTGATCTTCTCCAATCTTTCTGGATGTTCTTACAGACATCCCGGGTCATACATCGGTTATCACTCATGACATCCTTCTCACAGATGATTGACCTATTTGAGTTCAACCATATCCCATACCTATCCATTTTCAGGATCAGGTTAATAAAGAACTTGATGACATGCTTTGTTTGGGTATTAACGAACCATCCAATTCTGCATTTGCTTTTCCGATGGTCATTTTTAGAAAGAAAGAAAACAATATAAGACTATGTATTGACTATCGCAAACTTAATAATGTTACTATCTTCGATGCTGAACCTTTACCTTTATTAGAAGACTTTTTGCTTAGACTTGCTACAGCTGTTTTTTTCACTAAGTTTGATCTCACTAAGGGATACTGGCAGGTTTCTTTATCTTAAACTGCAAAGCCCCTCACTGCTTTTACAAGACCTAAGGGTTTATTTGAATGGAATTTTATGTCTTTTGGACTGATGAATGCTCCTGTCACATTTGTCAGGATGATGCGTAAAATCTTTTCTAACAGGTCTGATATTATTAGATATATAGATGACATATGTCTCTTTAGTACTTCTTGGGAAAATAATTTCTTAGGTCTCACTTTATTGCTGGACACTTTATGTTCACACCATCTAACTGTCAAACCTTCTAAAATTTTTGTCGGATTTGGAGAAATATCATTCCTTGGTCATAGAGTTGGTCATGGTTTGCTTAAAACTAAACTGTCTAATGTGTCCAAGATTTTGAACATATCTGTGCCCACAACTAAGAAACAAGTGCGCAGTATTCTTGGCCTTATTCAATTTTAGTCGATTCATTTTGAATCTATCCAATGTCACTGCTGATCTGTCTGCTTTATTAAGAAAGGGCTCTCCCAATCATGTGCACTGGTCTCAAGAGTGCCAAGCAGCCTTAGCTCATATTAAAAATTTATTTTCAACCCCTCCAATATTGAGGCTATGAAATAAAAATTTGACATTCTATCTTCACACAGATGCATCTTCCAAAGGTGTCGGTGCTGTATTGATGCAGAATTTTGACGGTACACTTCACCCTAACTTGTACATATCATGGAAGCTGACTGACGCAGAAAGAAGATATCCAGTGATCGAGCGCGAATTGCTCGCCATCGTATGGGCTGTTTTAAAACTGGAGAGGTACCTTCTTGGATCAAGATTTATTATACAATCAGACCAGCGTTCTCTGTCTTTTCTCATGAAATCAAACCACAGGAATCCTAGGGTTGCGTGCTGTTCTATTTTGATGCAATCATTCACATTTGATGTCCAAGCTATTCCGGGCACTGAAAACGTGTTAGCTGACGTACTCTCCCGCTGCCCTCAACAAGACTTTAACAATACTAATTAACATTGTTGTGTGATCCAAATATAAGCGCATGGTTGACATTCAGTACTGCTGCATGACTTTCAAATGTATTTACATGATCCACTCTTTTACATTCGATGATTGACATTCGATACCTTCATATTATGAGGACCTGAACATTTTGTTGCTTATTAACGATCTACTTTTGTGTCAAGTGCATAACTCTACTTCAGTACTATAAGCACGTGTGATAGACACATTGTTGCCATTTTGAAACAATGCAGTACCATATTTACCAATATATCAGTATGAAAACTACATGATGTATAACTTCTTGTAACTTTTTCTTTTTTTTTTTTCCTTCACATTTTATTACCGCACTCTTAATTATTAGTTTTTCTCTTCTTTTACCCATATTTTCTTACATATTCGGAAATTGTAAATTTTTTCTTGCTTGTCGAATTTTTCTTTTCTATTCGACACTTTTTTTTTTCTTACTGTTCACTAACAGACATAACCCCACTTATATTTCACATGTTTTAGTAGGTTGATTCTCTTTATGTAACAATTCTCTTTTGCCATACTGATATTATTACTTTAACATATACATTTTAAGATGTTCTTTTCTTTATTGTATTAGTAGTTAACATTTCTTTGTTTCTGCTTCTCATATTCTTATGATAATGCTATGACTGATGACTGTCTGTTTCATGCACTTTCATTATTTTTCCAGTAGATTTGACTTCGACTGGACTTTGACAATTTATTGTTCCACTGTTGACGATTTATTAATATGATGTACTTAATTTTGGCTGTTCTTTGATTCGGGGAATGTTTGAAAAAAAAAATTTTGTTTTTTTCCCCCTGAGAGGATGGTGTGGTTGTTGTGTAAGGCTTTTGCGCACAGGCGTATGTCAATCCTTTGCTGAAATACAGCTGTCTGCATTAGCAATATATATATGTAATGTGACGTATGTATCATCTGCTCATGCGCAGCCGAACAGTCAGTTTCCCGTGCTTTTCAAAATGTCAACAGTCTTGACTAGACATGCCATTGTTATGCTCCCATTGTGGATGTGTTATTTGATATGTTTCCAGTGGCTTTTAATGAGATTGGTTGCCACGATTTACTAAGATGGTATTTATGGGCCGTCAAGAGTTACAGCTTCACCCTTGGAGTATTGTGACTGTATTTTTGAGGTAATCATATTCAATCGTCAGCATATATATATATTTGCCGCCATACTTTGTTCACGTCATATCCTAACCTGATCGCTAGTCTTTTACGGCCAGAATTGAGATTCTATGAACTGTATGCCTCTTATGTTGTTTACTACGGTGGACAGACATTGGACCTTGATGAATGCCTTTGAATGCAATCTACCTAATATTATTATGCTGAATTATTGTTGGAGCTACTGTCAATAAATTTGGATGTGGTGCAGTCTTCACCAACTCATTGATTTCATTAACACTGTTGTATGAGCTAAATATAGTGTGTGGCTGCGCTCAGGCTCAAAGTATGATGCTAACCATTCATTTACCCAGCCTACGACGTTCGCGTGAATATCAGCATGACTGAAGACATATTCACCAAGCCTAAACCCAACTGCAATATAACACTCCTTGATAGCCATTACACAACAGTCATAAGCAGCTCTAAAACAAAATCCATGGTGATATCACCAGAAGAAAGAAGACATCAGATTAAGCTGGGAGAACAGGTCCTGGAGCAGGTCGACCACTTTAAATATCTTGGAGCTATTATAGACCAACAGGGAGGCATCAAAGAAGAGTTGGCCAATCGAAAAGCAGCAGCTGGGAGACTTTTTCAGGCCATAAATCGAGGATTCCTCAGCAAGAGAGGGGTTGGTAAGTCCCAGTCTTGACATATGGATGCGAGTCATGGGCAATGACTACAACCCACAAAAGCCAGATCCAAACCTCAGAAATGAGGTATCTGAAAAAGGTGGTTGAAGTAACAAGAAGAGACATGGTCTGCAACTAGATGATACGTCAAAACCTAAAATCCCACCCCCTGCAGACCCAAGTAGAACAGTGCCAACTAAGATGGTTTGGCCATGTCTGCAGAATGGGAGAAGATTGGCTACCACGACAAGCATGGAAAACAAAGAGCCAGGGATCCAGACCCGCAGGACAACCCAGAGTCCGCTTGAAGGACAACATTAGACAGTCTTTGAAGGACCGAGGACTAGAATGGAACCAGGCCAGGAGGAAGATAGCTGTTACGGTGGGATATATTAGAGGATCATGCATGTATACGCGAATGATAGCAGGTGTTCATTCAGGACATTATGGTCAGTACACATAACAGAGCCGGTAGATGAACAGGTCCACAGGAAAACATGGTTGACATTTAATACATAAAGTCACTTCACAATAGTATCCATCAACACATCAAAAGTACATAGCAATGGATAAGCGTAGTAGATTATCCCTCGTCCGTCAATAAGTTCAAACGTTAGACATCTTTACGTGGCATATAATATAATAATGATGCACTACTCTCATCTCCACTCAATCCTGGCCGTATGTACTAAAGGTTCGGGCAATCCACGAAAAAACCAAAGTAATGCGGCAGAGGCACAGTGCAAACCAAATATTAGTTGCCTCGTATATCAAAGTTACTTGTAGTAAATTAGGGTCTGAACTTCTAGATGAGTTCAGGAACCAACTTGCACATAACGTGGTGGCCTCATAAAAATCAATAATGCCACAATGGATATATTCATATCACGCTCCATTATCCCGGAGCTCGAAAAATTACATCCCTCTTGGACGCAAACACAAAGACGGAAGCCCAATTAATTTACACACTGAACCCCACGACATGTGACAGAAAACGTCACTAGTTGACCGTCGCTCAACACAGGTGAACGCTTCGCTCACCACGGGTGGACGCTTCGTGCAAACCGTAGTTTGTCTACAGGCGAACACAATTCCTCACACATAAATGGAAATGTGCTAGCGTGTAGTAACATGCCACACTATTTTATCTGCATCTCAAATCTATCCTTAACATATCACCCCCTTCGCGGTGTAAAAAAAACAAATTTATTTGTTTTTTTTTTTCAATTCAAATATTTCCTATGCGGAAATCTCGGCCAAAATTGATCATATCACAAATATTGAGCTATATCGAAAATAATCTAGTCGCAGTTAGTCTGCCTAATGTAATTTATTATTAAATAACCTGCTAGATGAATTTGTCATCAGTCATAAACTGTCATATGTCCATAAGTAAAAGTCATATACAGTCGATATTCCAATGATGCAACAACAAAAAAATACATAAATGTATGATCAATGTGAGTTTACAATAACCATATCAAAGAAATAGCATGCATATATGAAAATGGTATGAGATATATAAAATAAATAAAAACACAAAATCCAAATCAAAAATTCAAAAATGCATGAATAATAATTTAAAAAAAAATAATTTACAAGGTTATATCTCCAAGTAACAATGCTGTCAAAAATCCTAAATTAAGCTTAAACGCAATTCACGCATGATATGAATCAAATAAGATATGAAACAATGCGATATGAAATTAATGTAACTAAAGTACATGAATATCTCACAAAAAGAGAAAGAAGAGGGAAAAAAAATATAGTACAAGAAAGCAAGTATAACTAATTGACACAATTATTTCATTACTTAATTATTCTGCTCTAAGTACCTTTTGTACATTGTGGCAAGACAAGTAATGTCCAAAACAAACTTGCAATAATGTAATCATACTCCAAACTATCCGTGTCAGGACTAGATTTCTAATATTAGTATAGCAATCTTAAAGTTGGAAATTGTTCGTGTCTGCAAGTAGTATAATACTGTTCATTGTACCACTAGCCAAAGTGAATAATGATTATCTCAAAGTCGTGTAAATCACAAATGTTAATATGAATGATTTGGAAATCAACTTAGTGTTCATGTATTCACCGTTCTTTGTCATAGTGACTAGTAGTGGATAAACACCCTGGCTTCACACATGTGTAATATAGAGTCAATTAACTACGTCAATATGAAACTTCAGGTTCGAGCTTTGGGCATCTCGATAAACTATAGGCGACTATATTTGATGAACTTGAGATAGCTTGAATATCATATTTTCTCGGCATCAGTCACCGTTCTTGAGATATGGAAGGTTGCATGCACCGTCCTCTCAAATTCTTTCACCAGTGAAGCAACAAAACTCTGGAACAAGCATCTGTGCGGGGATAATAATTCAACTGGTTACCTCAAATAGGTGGTATAGAAAAAAAAAAAAATTTGAATTTTGAATATAATTTACCGCGGCCTGGCACTCTGGTGTCCAGTGCACGTGGTAAGTAAGCCTTTGTTTCTTTTCCAAGACAGAGAGGTCAGCAGTGTCGAAAAACAAGTTGGGTATAAGTCTACTGTAGTACTGAATTAAACCGATATGACCATGAACTTGCTTCTGAGTAGTAGGCATGGACAATTTTAGAATTTTGGAAATGTTCTGTGGCACGAATGAAATTTAAGACATAATCAACATAAGATATACGTGAAATGAGAAAGATGCAGCCGAGAAAATACATTAAGAACTGCGTTGTGCAGAATCATGAACTAATTGCAGATCTAGGCAACGGTGTCGAAAATAGGCTCCATTGTCGAAGTTAATAACTTGGCGAGCATCTCCATGTGAATAAAAATAAATAAGTGCTACTTTATCATTAGAACTGGGAATAGAAAAAAGACGCACATATCGGACGTCGGCAGTGTACTGAAAAAATTCAGCCAGTGCGCGCCATGTAGTGCTTGGTGGAAGATTTCGCACTAATACGGTGCGTGAGCGTGTATTGATACCACCATATGTGGGGGTCGATCCCACGAAATTCGCATTATCAGCACGTAATCGTGCGCTGGGAGGGTATGCCGTCGCAGTGGAATGAGAGACATGGTGATTAATTTGTCGTTTGTGCATCGTAACTGGCTTAAAAGGTGCATCATACTGCATGGGCTGAGTGTGATGTTTATTGGAAATCGGTCCCATCGGTTTGGAGCATGTCGTAGATGACTGCTCATATGGTACTGCTAAACCTTCTTTAACAGATGTAATGTGTTTAGTATGACCAGGCAAGTTTGCACTATCATTACAATCAACCTCACATGTAGCAATCAGACTCTTATTAGTATATTTTGCGTCGCCCTTGACGATCTCATCTGCATTTTTAAGATCAGATACACTGTGAGTATGTCTCCATGAAGATGTCATAGCATGACAGTGATCACGAGGAAAATTGTATCTGCCTCGAAAAGAAGTTTTTTTCTTTACTCGGGCAAGATAACTCATTAACATCCCTCTTGGTATTTCCTGTACGTTGCACATCCCATCTGTTGTCGCCTGAGGGTGCCAACAGTTTATGTTTTAAAACGATATCTAACAAGTTATCAACCCTATTTCGTAACTTAGTAATTTCACCATTTTGCCTCTTATTTTCTTCTTCGAGGTTTACATTTTTACTCTTTTGCTCAATGAGTAATACCTCAAAGTTAGCCAACTTATTACGACTTAAATTTTCTTCTTTACTTTGAAGGCATTTTAGTTCTTGATTATCACGTTCAAGTGTTGCTACTTTACTTTCCAACTTTACCTCCCACATGGCTTTCTTTTTCTTCACCATTTTCTTCAATCTCTTTTTTTGTGCATCCTCCATATGTGGCTGAAGTCGGGCCACCTGAACCTGAAAACCCTGGATTTGAGCAGCCTGTGCCCTCACCTTTTCGTTTAACTTCTCAATTAATCTTTCATTGTTGTCTATGACCTCCAACAACTCATGCATTTTATTTTCCTCAGTAATATCTTCTAATAACTTTGCATTTTCCTGTGCACACCGTTTGTTGTCTTTTATCTGTTTCTTTTGAACATCGTTGTTGAGTATAGCATGATGTACGTTTTTTAATACTTGACTATTCTGTACATGAACGTATTGTCCCAGAAATATACGGAGATCCGCCCGTAGAAACTCTGCCAGTTCCCTAGCAATGATTATATGAGGTACAGAACGACAATAACAATCTGCAAAATCCCCCAGATCTGATGCCGCCTGAATTAAAACACGGCCTATTACATATTCTTCAAGATCTGGGCCTTGTAATCCATCCTCCTCCCCCATAGTAATAAATTCCTGATACTCCATTATTTACTTCTTCAGTATCTTACTATCAATATTATAAATTATGTAATAAATGTATCTCGATTAGTCCGTCAATACCAATTCACTAGCTTTGTGCTTTGCACTATTATCAATGCAAATAGATTCTTAATATTACTAATCAATAAAAAAAATAGTATGACAGATCAACAGTAGTAAAGATACGAGGAAAATGAGAAAGAGAGGAGAGGGAAAAAAAATATAATAATGTACAAGAACAGAATTGATGGAACTAAACAAGAAGACAAGTACAAGTGACCAAGACAATGTAATAACAGCAGCAAGTAAACGAAAAAGAATGCAAATGGTAAACAAAAAAGAAACAACAAATAGAACAGACTTACCAAAAAAAAAACAGGACAGGACCTGTAACAATATATATAAATGTAAACGAGTGATAGAAGGTTAGACTAGCATTACGAACAGAATGGTTGTCAACTAAGGAGAAGAAAACAAAACCAGCACACAACAAGAACTGACAACTAAAAAGACGGGGCAGCACACCTAACAAATTAGGTCACACTAAACAGGCAGTGAACCACGTCGGTGAGTAAACTCAGGCCGGAAATTTCACTGCTTGAGAAATGTAAGCAAAACCTATAGAAATATCTGCTGAGCGGTCATTTTTCCAATGACATGTGTCGCTAACAACAGATTTGTACAAAGATATAGAAACGAAGAAAACGAATAACACAGATGTAACAAAAAGGCTTACACCACGGCAAAGATACAAGAGTGTATTAACAGGCACTTATCTTATCGTAATCCGATCAGATGCAAGTCCGGAAAAAGGTGTCAACACTGGAAAACGCTGTCCCTCAATACAAGTGAAGCACGGATAAAATGTAAATAGTACACGGTCTCAATCAGATGGGAGTCATGAACTGTGTAGATCTTGAAACGTTGTGTTGACTTGGTACAAAATAACTTGACATCGCCGTGGCATAGACTTGAAACTTGAAAGAATCTTACAAACGTTGTGATGTAGACTGGAACACGAAGTAAACTTGGGAACTGGATGGCTTGAAATTGTAATCTTGAACGTTACAGCGAACAATAGGAAATTGAAATTGGAACATTGGATATGCGCAGTGGCAAAGTTTGTTATCCAAGTGGACCCGTTGATAATGACTGGGTTCACGAAATGGTGTGTTCACAATAACACGCTGAACAGGAGTAGCTGTAGATTTGCAAAATATGAAGGTATACTTGCTTACGTGAATTTGAAAACTATGTCCTGATGAAAGTATCGATCCAAAACCCTACTGGCCCACCAAATTATATGGTGTTACGGTGGGATATATTAGAGGATCATGCATGTATACGCGAATGATAGCAGGTGTTCATTCAGGACATTATGGTCAGTACACATAACAGAGCCGGTAGATGAACAGGTCCACGGGAAAACATGGTTGACATTTAATACATAAAGTCACTTCACAATAGTATCCATCAACACATCAAAAGTACATAGCAATGGATAAGCGTAGTAGATTATCCCTCGTCCGTCAATAAGTTCAAACGTTAGACATCTTTACGTGGCATATAATATAATAATGATGCACTACTCTCATCTCCACTCAATCCTGGCTGTATGTACTAAAGGTTCGGGCAATCCACGAAAAAACCAAAGTAATGTGGCAGAGGCACAGTGCAAACCAAATATTAGTTGCCTCGTATATCAAAGTTACTTGTAGTAAATTAGGGTCTGAACTTCTAGATGAGTTAAGGAACCAACTTGCACATAACGTGGTGGCCTCATAAAAATCAATAATGCCACAATGGATATATTCATATCACGCTCCATTATCCCGGAGCTCGAAATATTACATCCCTCTTGGACGCAAACACAAAGACGGAAGCCCAATTAATTTACACACTGAACCCCACAACATGTGACAGAAAATGTCCCTAGTTGACCTTACTCAACACGGTTGAACGCTTCGCTCACCACGGGTGGACGCTTCATGCAAACCGTAGTTTGTCTACAGGCGAACACAATTCCTCACACATAAATGGAAATGTGCTAGCGTGTAGTAACATGCCACACTATTTTATCTGCATCTCAAATCTATTCTTAACAATAGCTGATAGGATAGTCTGGTACTCTCTTTTCCAAACCTCTACACCTCACGGTAGAAGGGGAACGACTAAGTAAGTAAGTAAGTAATGGTATATGGTAAGAATCTCTATTAATCCTTGACTGACAAGTCTAACCCAAATGGCAGTGGGGAGGGGAGAGGGTAAAGCACCTTAATCTTGCCTCCTGTCAAGTCACAATGTTTTAAAGATGTTTTATATAGCAATTGCCCCAATCCTCCCTCCCTTTCTAGGCTTGAGTGAAACCTCATAACCTTCAATATGTGATCAGTAAAATAAAATAAAAAAACACCTACAACTCAATTCCTGTTTTTCACCAACATTTACATTTGAGTCAATTGTTTTAATATTCTTTGATGCCTTGTAAACACTGAGTTTCTTACAAGTCATGAACTTTAGTTAACTATTTATAATTAAGCTAGAATTTTAGATTAACAAACACCTAGTATAGACCATCATAAATTCTGAAAAAGACCACTTAAAACTGTCCAAAATCAACTCTTTATGGGTGCAGCATATTGCAATATAAATGTTTGAGCATTAACAGTATACCATACATCCTTAACCCTTTGAACCCTGGTCACCCAGCCCGTAAAACCCCATTCCCCTGGGCTCCTGAGCAAAAAACGGAATTAATCTTGACCCATCACCCTCACAGTACTACTGTCAAACAGATCCTTTTCCGCCACCTCCCTATCCTCCAAGCAGAGCCTGTGACCCAAGAAGTATTCAGTGAAGCACCTTTGGTGGCATATAGACGTGACAAGAACTTGAAGGATCTTCTTGTTCACAGCCGTCTCCCAAAGGAGAATGCCACTCACTTTGGCACACTACCCTGTGGTCGGACACGATGCAACACGTGCAAGTATGTCATCTCAACCCAGAAGGTGTCCTTCCCTAAGGCTATGTACACCATCACTAGTAGCTTCACGTGTGAATCGCGCAATGTCATTTATACGATCATATGTAAACGTTGCTGCAAAACCTATATTGGCCAAACAGGCAAACGACTTGGGGACAGATTCAGCCAGCACTTAAATGACATCGCTCAGCAAAAGTCCACACCAGTTGCCATACACTTCAATGGTCCTGACCACCATGGTCCCATTGACATCCAGGTCACAGCAATCCGATCCTGCTCCTCTGACACTGCCAGCCGAGAACAGCTTGAGAACCGTCTTATTCACCGCATGGGGTGTCTAAAACCAGCCGGTCTCAACACTTTCCACAGCTTTGTCTGAGGTCACCCTTTCCTCTCTTTTGACTCTTTCCACTCTTATCCTATTCTTCTATTTTTATGCCATCCTCCATAATATTCTCTCTTCTATTTCCAGTCCCCACTTGTATTACGTTCGGGTATTTTTTCGTTTTTTCGTTTTAAGTTTCTTAGTATGTATTGTGTACATCCGGGGTCAAGAGTCACTTCCTTTTCAGCCCAGCGTGATAGGACTCAAATGCGTCGCCTTCAGGGAAGTACCTAAGTTTTATTTATTTTTTTATTTTTTTATATTTATTCTTATATTCATTTAAGTTCTTATGTCTCCTATCTAGCCTTCACTGTCTTTCTTTTCCTGACGAAGGCCTTGTGGCCGTAACGTAGACTATCTTCTTTGTCTCTTGTCCTCGTAAGACGAATCACCTTTTTTCGATTAAATTTTTTTTCAATACCCATCCATTACTCCACGTCTTACCGCAGTTCCCCTCAACTTCCCCAAAAAAGACACATAAGCAAAACTAGTTACTGCGACACAACCATATGGTCAGTTTTAACTATTCTATCTCAAATTGACTGACCAGATCATCTCCAATTTTCCTGCTTATTGTGCCAGTGCTTCCAGCATGTAGATCCTTCCTTTAGGCACAGTTAGCTTTCACAATATTTGCACCAGAATTTAGTCTTCACTTTTTTGGTTGGTCTGTTAGAACTAGCTTGCTCATAATCTGATTCACACGTTCCGTCACTCGATTCAATTTTGATGTCACTTTCAGAATAATCACCTTCTAAATCTAATTCATCGTCCTCCGAATCATTTAGCACAAGTTCAACAGCTTGTTCCGTAGTTAGCCTTTTAGAACGGCTATTTCCTGGATTTTCAACACGCCTTTTCATTGTGAAAACAATAAAAAAATTGCAAAATATTATCACTTTGTGGGTGCCGCCATTTTAGAGTAACATTCCACAAGACATGTGTACTTCCTGACGTCCTTATTTTTCACACATTTCCATTCCCACCCCGTTTTGCTAAGCTAGGTGTGTCAGACCGAGATTACGGTTGCTCGGGGAATGGATTATTTATGCACGGACCGAAATTTTGAGAACTCGGGTTCAAAAGGTTAAAGCCACAATATTATTAAAGCTTCCAAACAATGTTACAAATAGTGTACATACCTTAACATCTGTTTCCTGCTTTATTTCTGCAAACAGACTTGTGACATTAGCTTCCACATTTCTTCCAACCTGAAAGCAATGAACTGTAGTAGATTTACTACTGTAGGTATCACATTAAGAAAATAAAGTTATAATAAAAATATATTACACTAAAACTTGAATACCATCAACATCAAGCAATAATTATTGTTAAATAGTGAGGCTTAATGCAGCTGCAATAGCCATAAACTTGCGTGTTGTATCTTAATCAAGATCATCCCTGTAATTTTTCTGTTATTTACCCATATACAAATATGACTGCTCAAGGAAGCTATGACAGAAGAACTTGAGTTAAAGATTTTAGACATTCAGAATGATGTTTTAAAATCTCATTTATATGATAATGAATTTCTGGAATAATTTCGACCAACAAAGTCAATTTTTAAAAAGATCACAGCACTGATGTTGATATGAATGATTGCATAACTATAAATAGTTGGTCAGTGACATACTCTGCTAAAGATCAAACTAAATACACTTTTGTTTTGACTCAAATAATTTGAAGATCAATTTGGTTTTTTTAAACCTGATTATTTCTTATACATGTGTGTAGCCCATAATCTGAACATCCAAAAACCAAGATATATCAAAAAATGAAAAGTGTTTTGGCTGACTTTTGGGCTACTTTTAAGTTTCCCAAAAAAAGGGTTTATTTGAATGGAATTTTATGTCTTTTGGACTGATGAATGCTCCTGTCACATTTGTCAGGATGATGCGTAAAATCTTTTCTAACAGTTCTGATATTATTAGATATATAGATGACATATGTCTCTTTAGTACTTCTTGGGAAAATAATTTCTTAGGTCTCACTTTATTGCTGGACACTTTATGTTCACACCATCTAACTGTCAAACCTTCTAAAATTTTTGTCGGATTTGGAGAAATATCATTCCTTGGTCATAGAGTTGGTCATGGTTTGCTTAAAACTAAACTGTCTAATGTGTCCAAGATTTTGAACATATCTGTGCCCACAACTAAGAAACAAGTGCGCAGTATTCTTGGCCTTATTCAATTTTAGTCGATTCATTTTGAATCTATCCAATGTCACTGCTGATCTGTCTGCTTTATTAAGAAAGGGCTCTCCCAATCATGTGCACTGGTCTCAAGAGTGCCAAGCAGCCTTAGCTCATATTAAAAATTTATTTTCAACCCCTCCAATATTGAGGCTATGAAATAAAAATTTGACATTCTATCTTCGCACAGATGCATCTTCCAAAGGTGTCGGTGCTGTATTGATGCAGAATTTTGACGGTACACTTCACCCTAACTTGTACATATCATGGAAGCTGACTGACGCAGAAAGAAGATATCCAGTGATCGAGCGCGAATTGCTCGCCATCGTATGGGCTGTTTTAAAACTGGAGAGGTACCTTCTTGGATCAAGATTTATTATACAATCAGACCAGCGTTCTCTGTCATTTCTCATGAAATCAAACCACAGGAATCCTAGGGTTGCGTGCTGTTCTATTTTGATGCAATCATTCACATTTAATGTCCAAGCTATTCCGGGCACTGAAAACGTGTTAGCTGACGTACTCTCCTGCTGCCCTCAACAAGACTTTAACAATACTAATTAACATTGTTGTGTGATCCAAATATAATCGCATGGTTGACATTCAGTACTGCTGCATGACTTTCAAATGTATTTACGTGATCCACTCTTTTACATTCGATGATTGACATTCGATACCTTCATATTATGAGGACCTGAACATTTTGTTGCTTATTAACGATCTACTTTTGTGTCAAGTGCATAACTCTACTTCAGTACTATAAAAACCACCCCCCAACCCCATACCCAAATAAACACCCTACACCAATAATTCCTCATTCAAACTCCCATACCCCATCTCAACACATACAATATCCTATAACCACCCTTACTAAACAATCCTCACACTACAAATAATCCCATATAAAAAACCCAAACCCCCAAAAAAACCCACATACATCCCTATCAAATACCTCCCCAACTCTATAACCCCCCCCTAAACACAACCACCCCCCCCCCCCCATACCCCCCCAACAAAATACACCCACAAATAACAAACCCCCAATACCAAACCAACAACAAACAAACCCCCTCCTAACACAAAAAAACCCCCCACACAAACATACCCAAAACCAACCCCCACACCTCAAAAATACAATTTAAAACCACACAAATACCAAACCAACACACAAACCCACACCCCCCACACCCCCCCCCTCCCCCCCCCCCCTATCAAACCCCCAATATCCCCCCCCCAAACACATACATATCCAACACAACCTAAAACACATCCCCACAATCATAAAAAAACCACCATACCCCACACAAAACACCCAACACCAAAACCCAAACAATCCACCCACCAACAACCCACCCAACCACCACCTTTCCCAAAAACCAAACAACACAAAAAACAACAAACACACCCCACCCCCATCAAACAAACAACAAAACCCCAATCTCAAACCCCCCAAATTCAAACACAAACCTCACAATACCAAAACACTCACACAAAAACAAACCCACTAAATACCACCCCCCCACCCCAACCCACAATAACAATTTAACACCCCACCAAACACTCCAACCCAAAAAACAAAACCAAATACCTACCAACAAAACAAATTTCATACACAAAAAAACAACCACCCATACCCCAACAAAACACACCTCAAACAACCAAAAAACAACCACCCCACCACCCAAATTAAAAACATAAACATAACAAACATCCAAACAAAACACTGCACCAGTTTACCACAACTACAAACCAATCAACCCCAAAAACCAAACATTCAACAAACACCAAACCAATCAAAACAAATAATAACCACCACATCCCTAACTCATACATAAACACAACTATAAAACCAAAAACACACAACCATCCTAACACCCAACCACAACACCAACCCAACCCCACATCGAGTTCAAATAGCACTACTCGATCTTTCCCATTGAACCTGCTAATATCCCCACACCGCAAACACTCTCCACACCCTTCCTCAATGTTCCCCCAATGCACAGACTACGATCCTCCCCCCCTACCTACACTCCCATTAACCCACAACAAATATTTGAAAACCTTCAAACCATGAAAATTCAATACCCCCACAACTTTACGACAAAAATCCATAACATCCATACCCAATCTATAATATCTCCAACAATCACAACTCAACCCTGAAAAAAACGTAAAACAACCTACAAATACCCCAACGCCCTCGAGCAAATAAGTACATAATACCTAAAAAAAAAAATATCAAACCCAATCACTATAAACAATATTACAATCCCTTAAACCTTACAAAACATACAATTCAATTATACGCACTAACACTACTCAGCCCCATGCTACCCTAACCCCATCAGCTATACCCCCGTACCCCACACATAAATCTGAAACATTTACACTCTTGAACCACATGACTAATAAAATTGAACACATTTACATAACATTATTAAACAAAAACAAAAACAAAACCATTTAAAAATCCATTAAATAAAAAATATTGTCTTATCTGAAACCCAATTTCAGGTAAATGAACATAAAACCCCATTCACAAATTAACAAAGTTGACATCTATAGACCAAAAACCCCCCAATCGTAAATTACAAGTCTATACAAATAATGATCTCCCCCAACGACATATATCCACCTGACATCCTTTATTCCGCTTGACCCCTACATTAATTACACCCTACTTACAGACCCTCATTACCTACCCACACACTCAAATTTGATATGTTTCAGACTTACACCAATAATGAGGTACCCATCAATAACCCATCCCTGAACTATCCTGCCAAATGTCCACCGAATCGACCCCAATATACCGCTTGAATCCCAAACCCTCAACACATAGTTCATCACCACCTACCCTGTACATCCCCTAAAACCATAAGTAAACCCCCATAAACTGAAGAAAATTAACCGATTAAAAACTGATAGAAACATAAACTTGTTATCACAACGCTTGAATGGGGCACGTACACCCCTTTCGAACACCCCATATTTTATCCCCGTACATTTAACAGCAAGCGTATACTACTTTACCCCTTTCCTATGATCATGAGAAGGTAAAATATCGCCTTAAACCCACCATAATACCCAACCTTATTCCTTGATCGAGAACCGAGGGAAAATCAATGTACCCAGAACCAAGTACAAAACAAACCTAACTAGAAATACTCACAGGACAATTAAAACATACAATACAAAAAATCATTACGGATAAAACGACGCCCTTTAACGCTGCATCCCCGACAATAACCGACTGCAGGTGATAAATTTCCTGTAGACCCCATACCCCATTTCCACTGTCCTCATACACAACACTACTGAACAACCCAATAATAACCTATGCCATCCCCAGAATTATACGTCATGTTCCCTTCCATAGACTTATTTCTCGACCATACTCACACTGGAATTACACAACTCCTAGTCCACCTGGATAAAAAATCTATATTCATATCTAAGAACCCTATAACCACTTAAAAAACCATATGTACATTAAAACGCAAACTACTAAACACATACAATCCAATACCACGTTACCTAAAGAAACCATAGCAGTTTACCACCATCCCCCTTTAATTATAACATTGGATCTTAACAAACACTTAAGGTAACATACACTGAAAACATTCACTGCACCCTCCTCTAATTAGTATGTACTAACATCTACGGATACTTCGTTGAGACAAACAGCATGTATAATACCCATAGTATCTCGGACACTTTACCAGTACATAAGCGGTGTCTAGGCCTCTACACTCGTTAATTATCAAGGATAGATCTAGTGACTCACCTCAAGTGCTTCCATGACCATCATGTAAACAGATAGACCCTCACATAATATACAAACAACAACTATCAATAAAATGTAACCACCCTTAGTCACATAACAGAGCTTACAGACACCTGTGATTTAGATGGCTTCCCTAATGACCCTCTCCCCAAAATATAAACCTCAAACTCACCCCCAATTTCACCCAGTAATCGACTAATAGAAAATTAGTCAAGCACACCAAATTTCACTCCATTTCCCTACACAAATAAAAATAACTATTAAACTCGTACAGTGAATTGTGTATGTCAGTGAATTCAAACTTGCCCCTACTCTAATTAGCTTATCAGTTAAAAACCACCCCAATAACAACCCACCACATATCACACACTCCCCTCAGTAAACTCATCACCAACGTCATACGAAACCTACCCAGCCGCGCTCCCACATCAAATGAAGACACTGACCCCCATAGTCGCAGTCCAATAACTCAAACCTCAGGCTCGTGTAAACTTAGTAACTTATATTCACCCAACTAAGTTCCGGGATACTTCCCCAGACACATACTAAGCATACTATTCCCAAACCTAAGCCTGTCATCCAAACAATTAACACTCGACTCGAAATCATTCCATGCCCAACAATAAAGTAAAAATAATTTAACAATTTCCAAATAATGTGCTAACACATGGACACACCAAACATCCTATCCCTTAATTACCACCTTTATATACTCATAATATCCAAAATGTGAAATAGAATTAACACCAAGTCGTCAATAAATACGTCTGACACTGATTGTCAACCTATGTTACGTAAATTTACAAATAACCGACGTGAACTTTAATCAAGTTGAAAAATCCCCATGTCTCATATTCGACTAACTTACATATAAATAAAAATGATATATCAGGATAACTTCTAACCTAAAATTAAAAACCACCAGTAAAATATTTAACTTGACATTAAGAGACCAAAATGCTATACCCTAATGAATCTGCATGTACCATCCCACATTCACAAACAACCCCATAACAATCAGTATTCAAAATTAATCCCCCCACATTCCGCGCCTTCATAATTTCAAAAATTCATCTAACCGATCACTGACGTCACACCGGTACAACTAAAACACAAATGTAGGAAAACAACATTTTCACAATTCTAAACAACATATCTGTTCTAGAGAGACAAGGGGGGGGGGGGGGATAACCTGACATGTAACATCTAGTATCAATCCGTACACCCAAGCCTCCTGCCAAACTATTAACCTCGCACTCCTATCCCAACTGAACAACGAAATCTGGCCGTCTTACCCCTACAAAATCCGCGTCTACCAAACCATATCAGTCACGATGAATAAAAAAAATTATTACAGCTAATCACCACCACGCGCCAGAGATATCTCAAATCTATCGTAGCAATCAATGCGTCCACAGCTTGGGTATCGTCAATCGCCTAACTGCTACCCCACTTCCTCATCACCAGGAGACCCCAATTCAAATCCCCCTCCGAAATAAATCCAAAGTCTTACCCGCTAATTGCAACCCAACCCAGCAGTGGAAGTGTTACCTGCATAGCCACTCTCACCGCACAACCTATCATTGTCTCATGGGCGGTCAAGTGGGGGGGCACCCAACTGATCCCTCCTACCACGGAAAGACAATAATGGGGGCCATAGTCACTCGGCAATCCCCAACTTCACCCACCATAAATATACCACTTTTTCACAAAATACATCTCTTAACAACCATATTACTCCATAACGGGTCACCCAGTGTCCGAGGCCTCTACTCGCCAACTTATCTCTAGCCCAAAATACCAACAAATGACCAAAGACTACAAGCAGACCACCATCGCCCTGCCACAAAACGTCAAACCCACGCTTAAAAAACTCCCCCACTCATTCACCATTACAACCCCGCGATCATCACTCCGCTACAATTCATCACTAACACCCTCCCCCACTACCACAAGCCCCCATAAATGACACATCTTACCGGCGTGGCCACAATCAGCTGTTTAGGAACGCCATCAACCATCACCGATCGGACAACCCATAAGACATAAAATCAAGACAAACCTCTACCCGATATGTAATCAATACCACCTAATTAGGCCCCTTTAACCATTCTCCCCATACTAAACCCCAATTCCCCATCATCCTATTCTCCCCACTCGACACCTCAATCCCCCTCCCCGATTCCTAACCACCTCCCCCATAGATCACCACACCATAAAGTGTCCAAAACCCCATCACAAATATTGGCGCCAATCCATTCTAACATAAAACACCCCATACCAGGCGCGGCCCCATAAATCCAAAAACAAAGATTAGCACCACCATCCCACCGTACCCCTTAACTTTCCACCCCCACCCACTCCCCCTCCTCCAAAATTACACACGCATGGATTTCATAGAAGACTAAATGATTATATGTTAACAAAAAAAATGCTCCCCCTCAAATAAACCAAAACTCCACATTTAACACCTCAACCCAAAACCAGTCAACCACTAACACAATCAAACCTTGCATGCTGCATGCAAAAGTATGTACAGCTTGAAGTTTGTACACTCTGCAGATCACGGATCAGATCGATGTTTAGATCATATACTCGTATTAATGTGTCGCACGCAGTCATAATGTGTGTACATACCCTCCCCCCCCCTACGCAAGACACAACCTACCCCCCCCAGTGTAAAAGTCACTGCGCCTCAAATCCAACAGCCACATGTACCGTTTGATGCATGCTGTCGTGTCGCCTTTGCACTATACCCATCTGTATTACTCCTCTGAAACTCAAATCTCTCAACTTTGTGGACAATACCGCTACATCATCCAGTTCTTCATAAATGAATATAAAATGTCTGCACCCCATTAAAGAGTTCGCAGTTCTGACGTGTTTAAAATTCCATAAAATAAATACAAACACCCTATACAATCTTAATATAAGCCACATATAACCATCATACTGCCATTATTTAAACGCCCCAGTTCAACCCACCAGGACTATCTTCCACATTAAGAAAAAGCCAATAAAGTTGCTAGATACTGTAGGTATCACATTAATAAAAATAAAGTTATTACACTAACACTTGAATACCATCAACACCAAGCAATAATTATTGTTAAATAGTGAGGCTTAATGCAGCTGCAATAGCCATAAACTTGCGTGTTGTATCTTAATCAAGATCATCCCTGTAGTTTTTCTGTTATTTACCCATATACAAATATGACTGCTCAAGGAAGCTATGACAGAAGAACTTGAGTTAAAGATTTTAGACATTCAGAATGATGTTTTAAAATCTCATTTATATGATAATGAATTTCTGGAATAATTTCGACCAAAAAAGTCAATTTTTAAAAAGATCACAGCACTGATGTTGATATGAATGATTGCATAACTATAAATAGTTGGTCAGTGACATACTCTGCTAAAGATCAAACTAAATACACTTTTGTTTTGACTCAAATAATTTGAAGATCAATTTAGTTTTTTTAAACCTGATTATTTCTTATACATGTCTTCTTCTTCTTTGATCCTTAGCCGCTGACCATCAAAGCAGTCAGTGGCCATCACGCCTAGTGGCGTCTTGTAGGGCAACAACAAATTGATTCCACTTTGCTCGGTCGGTGGCCATCCTTTGTACAGTGCCCCAACTCTGGTTCATTCTTTGCATCTCAGCCTCCACAGTCCTCTGCCAGGTTGTTTTTGGTCGGCCTCTCTTTCGTTTTCCTAATAAATATCTTATACATGTGTGTAGCCCATAATCTGAACATCCAAAAACCAAGATATATCAAAAAATGAAAAGTGTTTTGGCTGACTTTTGGGCTACTTTTAAGTTTCCCAAAAAAAAAATGATTATTATTATTTTTAACTGGTATGCAGGGTACTGAACACACACAATGTTCGGTTTATCACATTTCGTCCTCTTGAAGCACAAGCACAGTATAAGCTGATGTATGGACTATAATGTGATATAAATTTTCAAACACAACTAGTTAGTTGTGTCTAAGCACCACTTTCAGCCATGTGTGAATATTTCTGAGCTAATTTTATCATTTTGAGTGGAAATTTGAGCTAATTTTGTGAGTTTAATTTCATTGTGAAAATGTTGAAAAGAGTTGCAGATACTAATGTGGGTAGCAGTGGGAATAATAATTAGTGCCTATTCATGAGCTGAAAATTCTGTTTGGTCTATCAACAGATGTCTGTCGCCAAGCTGATGATGGTGATTCTTCTTTCTTCTTCTTCGATCCTTAACCACCGACCGTCAAAGCAGTCAGTGGCCATCACGCCTAGTGGCGTCTTGTAGGGCAACAACAAATTGATTCCACTTTGCACGGTCGGTGGCCATCCTTCGTACAGTGCCCCAACTCTGGTTCATTCTTTGCATCTCAGCCTCCACAGTCCTCCGCCAAGTTGTTTTTGGTCGGCCTCTCTTTCGCTTTCCTTCAGGGGTCCAAAGCATAGCTGTTCTTGTGATGGCATCGGGGTCTCTTCTGAGGACATGACCAACCCAGCTCCAGCGTCTGCCAGCTATGATGGTATGCATGTCCTCTTGCTTGCTACGAGTAAGCAGATCTTGGTTGGTGATGGTATTCGGCCAAAAGATTCGGTGAATTTTTCTTAGGCATGTTGTGTGAAAAGAGGACAATTTTGACATTTCCTTCTCTGTGACTCTCCAGCATTCCGCACCATAGAGAAGCACAGAATGCACGCAACTCTGGTATAATCTTAATTTTGTGCTTGTGCTGTATTGAGAGGACTTCCAGATGTTATTTAGGCTAGAGAAGGCTGTTCTTGCCTTATTCATTCTGATGTTGATGTCTTTGCCTGCCCCACCGTCTGGTGTTACTATGCTTCCTAGGTATGTGAAGGTATCTGTCTGTACCAGTTGCTGATTCCTTACTGATATGGGCTCAGGGTTGCTCACATTGAGCGTCATGACCTCTGACTTCTTTAAATTGATGTTCAAGCCCACCTGCTGGCTAAATTTATTAAGTCTATCCGTTTTTTCCTGGATGTGTTGATGTGAATGTGTCAGCAGTGCAATGTCATCTGCATATTCCAGATCTTCCAATGTTGAAAATGTAGTTCATCTTATTTCTCTTGGACTGCCCTGCGTATTCTGAAAACCGAAACATGGCCTTCCCGAGAATTTCGGATTCTGGGTGTTGAGTAGCTTGGATATTTTGTTTATTTTGTAATCAAAGTTTTTGCACCTCAAAACACCCTCTCAGCTTTGAATACATGTTCACATGCCATTGTTGTTGATGTTTTAACACAGATGAGAAGGGCTCATAGTAGTGTTCATAAATAGTCATGACATGATGGCTCATGAATCTGTGGGTTAAAAACTGTTCACAACGATTGTGTATTGTTTTGACGACATTGGTAGAACAAAGGGACAGTCAGTGCGATTTTCGATTTTGAGTGAGCTAGAGGCGTTCTGCCCTCTGGAGGTGCATGTGTGTGGCCCATGCCATTCTATTCATGTATGTGGAATAATTATTGATTATGTAAATCTCAACATGAGAATTCTATTGGAGTTTGATAAATACATGTAAGCTCAAGGTAGGAACTGTGCAATTCACCCAATGATGGCTGATTACAGAATGTATGTTCTTTAGAGAACAGTTAAATATAAATGAAGTACATTATCTTCATAGAAACCATGGGTTCTTATTGTGTGGGACATGTCTGGTGACAGACCTATTAACTACAAGAGTGTATTCACCCGTGAACAGGAGCTCGGGCAGCCATTATTAACAAGTAGATGACAGTCTTACGTGGGCTATCCACACATAAATCATTTCACATTTTTCTAGAAATTAACATCTCCTAACACACCATCAAGTAAAGAGAAGCCATCACCAAACAAAAAGAAGCAAAGAGAGACCACTCACTAACACAACACAGGAAGATTCACACCACCTTCTCAACATTAAAGTTTTGTAAAGAACCCCGAGCTATTAGTGGAGATACTCTATCCCACTTAATCATTGTCCATAACACTGGGTTAACAACCTGTATTGTTAAATGTAGTACTCACCCTTTTATATACTCTACATTTTAGTTTTGTGAAAACAAACGTTCTTTTTAAAAAGTGAGGGTGGTAAACCATAAGTCAGAAGAGTTCGGGACCACCACTGGTGTAAGACAAGGTGATATCCTGTCACCTCATGAACCATGTCATCAAAACATGTAAGGAATGGACTCAACAAGTGTTCAGCGGGGTACTGGAAGATGAGATGGGTCTGTATTTCAGAGCAATCATTTGCCGACAATGTTGCCCTGACTGCTAAATCAGAGGCACATCTTCAATCCAACCTGCAAGTTTGGAAGGAAGAGCTGGAGATGAGATGGATGGTCATCAGCAGCTCCAAAACAAAAACCATGGTGACATCACAAGAGGAAAGAAGGCATCAGATTAAGCTAGAAGAACAAATCCTGGAGCAGGTCAACCAGTTTAATTACCTCAAAGCTGTTACAGACTGGAAGTGAGACACCAAAGAAGAGTTAGCTACCTGAAGAGCAGCAGCTGGGATACTTTTTCAGGCCATAAACCAAAGATTTTTCAACAAAGGTAAGCAAGCAAGAAAGAAGATGGCTGTATAATGCATCAACAATATTCCAGTCTTGACACATGGATGCAAGTCATGGGCGATTACTACAATCCACAAAAAAGCCAGATTTAAATCTTAGAAATGAGGTATCTGAGGGAGATGGTAAAGTGACCAGAAGAGATTTGGTCTGCAACCAGAGGATTTGGCAAGGCCTCAAAACCCAGCCACTGCAGACTGAAGTAGAACAGTTACAACAGTGATTATCTGGCCATGTCTGCAGAATGGAAGAAGATTGTCTACCATGACAAGTATGGGAAACTAAAAGCCAGGGACAACTCCACTGGGAGGACAACATTAAACCATCTCGGACTCGGAATGACTGAGGACTGGATTGGAACCAGGCCAGAAGGAAGACAGTTGATAGGATAGTATAGCGCTCCCTCCTCCAAACCTCTACACCTCACGGCAGAAGAGAGATGACTAAGTAAGTAAGTAATAAGTGAGTCACAAAAATTGGTTGTTGCTCTTCACTCTATTAGTTAATATAAAATGTGCCTATGGTGCCATAAAGGTCAAGGACCCTTGTTATAGAGATTTGCTTTTTTCTTTTTTTTTCAATAAACAATTTGTCACTTTCCATTTCTGCCTGTTTCCCCTCCCTCATTTCCAATATATCTGTGACCCACAGTTCCTATCTCTCCCTGGGTCCACATCTGTCTAATACCTTTCCCACTAGCAGTTAACAAACCCTGATCTGAAAATAACTTCTCAAATTAAAAAAAAGAAAATGATAATAAAACTGACAGAACACACTTGACTCACTCTCACTGCCCAGAGATATGAGTAAATCACAGTTAGACAAGATTTTAACTCTTAGACAGGAGCAATGCTAACAGTGTTGGTTCATTTATACACCTGTACTGCAGCAATGATGACAGAACAGAATTAAGTTATTAATAATAATTTAGAAATTCTTCCTTTTAATCTAGTTCAGGAGTTTGCAACTGGTCAATCAAAATGTATCAGTAGATCACAGTTGATGACTCGGTAAATCTTTAAGCGATGAAGGAAATAAAAATAACTGACAGAAAAACGAAAAAAGGAATGACAATTCTAGACTAACATTATGGACTCTTAATCAAGTTGTTTAGTCACTGGATACCATTTCTGTTGACTAAAGTTATTGGTTGAGGTCAATGTTTTCGTAATTCAATCTATAGCCAATAGGAAGAGAAATGGTGACAGGAGGCATTCCTGTCACACTTCATCTCTTATCCAAAATAGTTCTGTAAAACTTTCTCCATGAACAGCTCTGCACATCGTGTCTTCATGTTTTCTTTATTAAGTTAATGATCTTCAGGGGGGCTCCATAATGTCTCACCAATTTCTGAAGTGATTGCCTGTCTGCATTGTCAAGTGTTTCTTCATAGTCCACAAATCCTATGTAAAGAGGCAAGTTTCATTTCAGACTTTGTTCCACTATTATTCTCAATGTGGCAGTCTGGTCTGTACAGGATCTGTTTTGCTTTAAACCTGTTTGTTTATCTCTCAGCTGTCTATCTATGGACTCTTTTAATCTCTCAAAAATAATCCTGTTTAATATTTTCATGGCACTGATAGTAATATTGTTCCTATGTAATTTGTGTGCTCTTGTAAATCTCCCTTCTTAAGCAACTTGAACCAGAAAACCTTTCTTCCATTCTGCTGGTATTTGATATAAACATTATTCCTCTGTAATTTGTGAACTACTGTAAATCTCATATAGGGTAACCTTCTTTATGTTTTTTCTTGGGGCCATTGTCTATACAGATGGCTCTGTGATCCATGGTGAGAAATCCGGTTGGGGCTTCTCTGTTAGGGTACAGGGCAGAATCATTGCCAAACATATTGGGACTTACAAGATAAGAACTTCCAGCATGAGAATGGAAGTCGAGGCTGTTACTGCAGCCTTAAAGTGGATAACTGAAACGTCATTAACAAAGGCTATCATTGTGTCTGACTCTCAGTTCATGCTTCGGAAGGTTCAAAGTGGTTGGTTGTGTCATGAATGGAAAACATTCATAGAAGCTTCTAGTCTACAAGAGCTGGTGTGGATATACTGTCCTGGTCATGCTGGGGTATGTGGTTATGAAAGAGCTGACAGACTAGCATCAAGAGCACCCATAGTAAGGACATTTGATATGGATAAGGGAGATATACTGAGAACCATTATCAATCGCCTGTTAGAGAATGACACTGCAATAGATGAATCATCAAGGTTAAGACTGTTGGAATTTGGCATCAAACGTAAAGCTAGTAGAGATGGACGTATGAGGATGCATCCATTGTGTTTACAACCAGTGAGATACAGGAACAGTTAGCATTCACACTCTTCGACATATACTGATGGAGACTGAGCACCTATGGGTTTGCCCAGAGCGCAATGATGTAAATTCTTTATAACAATAACAATGTTTTGTGGGAATTTCTTCTCCCTCAAAGATGGTCAGCTATCACTTCTAGCTCTAGATGTTCCATAACAGATGAGGTAGTTCCACGAAACCCTCTTTAGCATTATTCTTCTCTTCTGTAGAAGCTGATTCAGTTCATAACTGTACAAGAAGATTTTTTTTCCCTTCCTTTTATTGATTTATGTGTGGTAAGAATCTCTGTAAACCTTTGACTGAAAAGAGTCTAACTCAAATGGCAGTAGGGAGGGGAAATTGTAAGGCACCTCAACCATTCTGGCTGTTAAGTCATAAAGTTTTAAAGATATTTTAGACATGCACCGCTCTGCTGCTCTCCCCCCCCCCCCCATCCCACAGTTTTAATGGGAACCTGATAACTTCCATTATTTGACCAGTAAAATTAAAAAACCAGTAACTTAAATCCTGTTTTTTTTTCCTACACTTACAATTGGGGCATTTGTTTTAATATTCTTTGGTGTCTGAAAAAAAAAACGTAGTTTCTTACAAGTCACAAACTTTAGTTGTTAAGTAAACACATAGAATTAGGCCTAACTATGACTTTAGTGAACAAATTCCCAGTATAGATCAATATAAATTATGAAAATGGTCACATAAAATTGTTCAAAATCATTTCTTTACATGTTCAGCATATTGCAAAAAAATTCCTTTTTTCTCAGGAATTTAACATTATACCATGCACCCTTGACAGCTTCCAAATGTCAATATTTTTATTCATCTTCTTTTTGCGCTCCTAACAGAGCATACAGCCACCATTACAGCTGGACCACTTGCTAGAAGCCTGCACCAAGCATTATTGTAAAATTGCAGCAGTGGTGTCTGTGACAATTTGTTTAACATAATGAGGTAGCCAGCCCCACCCACAACCCCACGTCACTTTGTACGACATGCTCAAGAGTGCAGTAGGCATATTCTTTCTTCGTCTCTTCAGAGACCCAGGGGAATTACATGGGACATACATATTTTACATACCTCATACTCTGTTTCCTGCTTCATTTCTGCAATTAGATTTGTAACATTAGATTCCATATTTCTTTCAACCTGAAGGCAATGAAATATAGCAGATGATGGGTATCATTTTAAGACTATGAAGACATACTACACATATTTACAAAAATATCTAAGCAGCATTACCTCACAGCAATAATCACTGTCAAATGGTGGGTCCTAATGCAGCTGCATTAGCCATAAACAAATATGCTTTTTTAAAATAAATACTTTATCATTTTCCATTACTTCAGTTTCTCCTTTCCTTTTTCACTTTCAATATTTCTGTGATCCACAGTTATCTTCCCCTATCCCCACATCTGTTTGACTGATTCCAGCAGTGAACATACTCTAATCCCTAAAGTTATCTCCAAACTTAAAAGTAAAGGAGATCACAGGTGATGATTTAGTAGATCTGTACATCATAGAAATTAAAAAAAAAAAACTATAGCAAACTAAGGACTTACTCTTTCTCAAAGGTATTTAAAAGTGTGATATCCCCAGGATTAAAGGTACATATTTTGTGTTTCCATTGATAACCTATGAGAAGCCTTATTAACATTCACTTTATAAATGAACTGCATAAGATAAGAATGAGATTCTTTATTTGATGTGATGTTATCATTTGCTAAAATATAATTTAGTTCCAATTTTTCAATGCCATGTTAAAAGAATTGTAGTAAGAGGGTTATGCAGCAGTTTTACTCCTGGTAGGTTCAACCAAGCTGGACTGGTCTGCGTGGGTAGGGGTCAGACAAAAGCTGGTACCCTGGTCCTCCAGGTTGGGGGTTTTAGCACAGGGCCGACACCCCTGTCTGTGTAAAAAATCACACATGTTACGGAAACGGCAATAAATGAAAAAACTTTGATGCGGGACGGACATCCGGAGTCTCAGGCTTGTATGACTGACAGTGGTGAAAGCTGAAAGGAAGCCACTGGCATGAAAACGGATGCCCAGACCACAAAACATGAAACCAGAATTAGTTTTTGGAATGTCAGAACTATGAATAAGGCAGGAAAGCTGAGACAGATCAACGCAGAGATGAGGAATTACAAACTACATATCCTGGGAATAAGCGAGAGCAGATGGACAGGGATGGGGAGAATAAAAACAGCTACAGGGGAAACAGTACTTTATTCTGGTAGAGAGGATGGTCAGCACAACGAAGGTGTAGCCATTATCCTTAAGAAAGGAATGGAAAGGTCTCTACTGGAATGGAAACCCATTAACAACAGACTAATAAGAGCAAGACTGAGAGGGAGATTCACCAACACCACAATTATACAATGCTATGCACCAACAAACAACAGCGATGAAGAGATCAAGGACGAGTTCTATCAACAGGTACAAAAGGAAATGGAAACTGTACCCACGTACGATCTTATTATAGTAATGGGAGACCTAAATGCGAAAGTTGGAACACACAATAATTATAACGAAAGAGTAATGGGGAAATGCGGCAGTGGAACAGTAAATGAGAATGGGGACAAATTAATAAGCTTCTGCAGTATTAACAAATTGGTCATTGGAGGAACACTTTTTCAACACAAAGAAGTGCACAAGTTAACATGGGAATCACCAAACGGACAAGACAAAAACCAGATAGATCACATAATGATCAATGGCAGATGGAGACATGCACTACAAGACGTGGAAGTAAGAAGAGGCGCAGATGTGGGAAGTGATCATCACCTAGTAGTAGCAAGACTGAAGGTGAAACTCAGAGCTGCTGGACCAGTTGCAGTCAAACAGAAAAGAAAGATATAACATCACGAAACGTAAGGACCCCCTCACCAGAAAAGCGTTCGTGGTCGATGCATAGAGACGATATCTGATTACCAAAAGCCAGGAAAGAACAGAGACCGACGATGTCGACCAGAAATTCAACACCTTCTCAACAATATACAAAGAAAGCAGCACGTCATGCTTGGGATTCCAGGAAAGAAAGAGCCAAGACTGGATAACACCAGAAACACTAAACACCATAGCGAAGAGAAAGGAAATGAAAAGAAAGAAAACAGAAACTAAGTCTCCCAGGTTAAAGGCAATATATAGTGAACAGTACAGTCAGCTGGACAAGGAAGTAAAACGTCAAACCCGTGCTAACAAAAGGACATTTATGGATGACCTTGCAAGACAGGCAGAAGAGGCAGCACTGAGAAATGAACAAAGCACAGTTTATAAAATAACTAAAGCTATCAGTGGAAAACGAGGTGCAAACAATATAACGGTAGTAAGAGACAAGCAAGGAAATCTCATCACCACAGCACAGGGGCAGGAAACAAGATGGGCAGAGCACTTCAGAGAAACACTGAATAAGGAACCACCAGAGACTCAGCTGAATGTTCCTGAGGCTGAAAGTGACTTAGACGTAAATACAGACATTCCACGAAAAGAAGAAATCATCACAGCTATCAAAGGGCTAAAAAAAATGGAAAAGCGCCTGGTCACGACAATCTAAATGCTGAGCTATTTAAGACAGACCCTGAACTAGCAGCAGAACTATTAGAACCACAATTTGCACAAGTCTGGGAAACTGAGACAACACCAACAGAGTGGAGTAAAGGAATAATTGTCAAATTGCCCAAGAAGGGAGACCTTGCAGACTGCAAAAACTGGAGAGGAATTACCCTCCTCTCAGTTCCCAGCAAAATACTAGGCAGGATAATCATCCAGAGAATTTCAAAAGCAGTTGACCATAAACTGAGGAAAGAACAAGCGGGCTTCAGAAAGAACAGAAGATGTGCAGATCATATATTTGCCCTCAGGAACATTATAGAGCAGTGCTCAGAATGGCAGAGACAGCTGTATATTAACTTTGTTGATTTTGAAAAGGCTTTCAACAGCATACACAGGGACAGCCTATGGAAAATTCTGAGGGCTTATGGAATTCCCAGCCACATTGTTTCCATCATAAAAAGCCTCTATTCTAACTTTACGTGCAGTGTTGGATCGAATAATGTAACTTTCGAAGTGAAAACAGGAGTATGACAGGGATGCCCCTTATCAACAACATTATTTTTGACAGTCATAGATTGGGTGATGTGCCAGACAACAGAGGGCAGTCCAAGAGGAATTAGATGGACAACATTTTCTACACTTGATGATTTGGAATATGCAGATGACATTGCACTACTCGCGCATTCACATCAACACATTCAAGACAAAACCAATAGACTGAATAAGTATGGCCAGCAGGTTGGCCTGAACATCAATTTGAAGAAGACAGAGGTCATGACACTAAATGTGGGCAATCTTGAGCCAATAACAGTAGGGAACCAGAAGTTAGAACAGACAGACACATTTACTTACCTAGGAAGCAAAGTAACACCTGACGGCGGAACAAGCAAGGACATTAACAACAGAATGAATAAAGCGAGAACAGCCTTTGCTGTTCTCAACAACATCTGGAAGTCTTCCCAGTACAGCACAAACACCAGGTTGGGACTGTGTGGGAGCTGTGTGCTTTCTGTGCTTCTCTATGGTGGGGAATGTTGGAGAGTAACAGAGAAGGAAATATCGAAACTGTCCTCCTTCCACACAATCTGCCTAAGGAAAATTCTCCGAATCTTTTGGCCAGACACCATCAGCAACCAGGAACTACTTATTTGGAGTAACCAAGAGGACATGCACACCATCATAGCTGGCAGACGCTGGAGTTGGGTTGGCCACGTCCTCAGAGGGGACCCTGATACCATCACAAGAACAGCTATGCTATGGACCCCCGAGGGAAAGCGAAAGAGAGGCCGACCAAAAACAACTGTGCGGAGAACTGTGGAAGCTGAGATGCAAAGAATGAACCACAGTTGGGGCACTGTACGAAGGATGGCCGCCGACCGAGCAAGGTGGAATCAATTTGTTGCTGCCCTACAAGACGCCACCACGCGTGATGGCCGCTGACTGCTTTGACGGTTGGTGGTTATGGATAAAAGAAGAAGAACATTTTGTTGCTTATTAACGATCTACTTTTGTGTCAAGTGCATAACTCTACTTCAGTGCTATAAGACCGTGTGATAGACATATTGTTGCCATTTTGAAACAATGCAGTACCATATTTACCAATATATCAGTATGAAAACTACATGATGTATAACTTCTTGTAACTTTTTCTTTTTTTTTTCCTTCACATTTTATTACCGCACTCTTAATTATTAGTTTTTCTCTTCTTTTACCATAATTTTCTTACATATTCGGAAATTGAAAATTTATTCTTGCTTGTCGAATTTTTCTTTTCTATTCGACACTTTTTTTTCTCTTAATGTTCACTAACAGACATAACCCCCTTATATTTCACATGTTTTAGTAGGTTGATTCTCTTTATGTAACAATTCTCTTTTGCCATACTGATATTATTACTTTAACATATACATTTTAAGATGTTCTTTTCTTTATTGTATTAGTAGTTAACATTTCTTTGTTTCTGCTTCTCATATTCTTATGATAATGCTATGACTGATGACAGCCTGTTTCATGCACTTTCATTATTTTTCCAGTAGATTTGACTTCGACTGGACTTTGACAATTTATTGTTCCACTGATGACGATTTATTAATATGATGTACTTAATTTTGGCTGTTCTTTGATTCAGGGAATGTGTGAAAAAAAAACATTTTGTTTTCTTCCCCCTGAGAGGATGGGGTGGTCGTTGTGTAAGGCTTTTGCGCACAGGTGTATGTCAATCCTTTGCTGAAATACAGCTGTCTGCATTAGCAATATATATATATATATGTAATATGACGTATGTATCGTCTGCTCATGTGCAGCCGAACAGTCAGTTTCCCGTGCTTTTCAAAATGTCAACAGTCTTGACTAGACGTGCCATTGTTATGCTCCCATTGTGGATGTGTTATTCAATATGTTTCCAGTGACTTTTAATGAGATTGGTTGCCACGATTTACTAAGATGGTATTTATGGGCCGTCAAGAGTTGCAGCTTCACCCTTGGAGTATTGTGACTGTATTTTTGAGGTAATCATATTCGATCGTCAGCATATATATATTTGCCGCTATACTTTGTTCACGTCGTATCCTAGCCTGATCGCTAGTCTTTTACGGCCAGAATGGAGATTCTATGAACTGTATGCCTCTTATGTTGTTTACTACGATGGACAGACATTGGACCTTAATGAATGCCTCTGAATGCAATCTACCTGATATTATTATGCTGAATTATTGTTGGAGCTACTGTCAATAAATTTGGATGTGGTGCAGTCTTCACCAACTCATTGATTTCATTAACACTGTTGTATGAGCTAAATATAGTGTGTGGCTGCGTTCGGGCTCAAAGTATGATGCTAACCATTCGTTTACCCAGCCTACGACGTTCGCGGGAATATCAGCACGACTGAAGACATATTCACCAAGCCTAAACCCAACTGCAATATAACACTCCTTGATAGCCATTACACAACAGTCATAAACAGCTCTAAAACAAAATCCATGGTGATATCACCAGAAGAAAGAAGTCATCAGATTAAGCTGGGAGAACAGGTCCTGGAGCAGGTCGACCACTTTAAATATCTTGGAGCTATTATAGACCGCTGCCATCACCGGTGTCAATACCTTGTCGAGGTATTGCGGCTTGCGTACCCTGATTACCCCCAGAGCTATGCCAGTGGGAGTTTTACTCCTGGAAGGTTCTACCAAGCTGGACAGGTTTGCATGGGCAGGGGTCAGACGAAAGCAGACCCCTGGTCCTCCAGGTTGGGGGTTTTAGCATAGGGCTGACACCCCTGTCTATGTAAAAAAAATTGAAGTTACGGAAACGATAACAAATAAACAAACTTTGCTGCGGGACGGACATCCGGAGTCTGAGGCTCGTATGACTGTCAGTGGTGAAAGCCGAAAGGAAGCCACTGACATGAGAACGGACGTCCTGACTGCAAAACATGATACAAGAATAGGATTTTGGAATGTCAGGACAATGAATGAGACGGGTAAACTAAAACAGGTCACGGCAGAAATGAGAAACTATAAGTTACACATTCTAGGGATAAGCGAGAGCAGATGGACAGGGGCAGGAAAAGTTAAAACAGCAACAGGAGAAACAGTACTTTACTCTGGAAGAGAGGATGGACAGCACAACAGAAAGGAATAGAAAGGACATTACTGGAATGGAAACCCATCAACAACAGACTGATAAGATTAAGATTGAGAGGTAGATTCACCAATATTACATAATACAATGCTACGCACCAACGAATGACAGCGATGAAGAGGTCAAAGATGAATTCTGTCAACAACTGCAGAAAGAAATGGAAGACACACCTAGATATGATCTTATTATAGTAATGGGAGACCTCAATGCGAAAGTTGGTACACACAATACATATGGTGAAAGAGTGGTGGGGAGATGTGGCGGCGGAGCAGCGGATGAGAATGGGGATGGATTAATAAGTTTCTGTAGTATTAACGGCCTGGTCATTGGAGGAACACTTTTCCCACATAAAGAAATTCACAAATTAACATGGGAATCACCAAATGGTCGGGACAGAAACCAGATAGACCACGTCGTGATTAACGGTGGATGGAGACATGCATTACAAGATGTGAAGGTAAGAAGAGGTGCAGATGTGGGAAGTGATCACCATTTAGTAGTAGCAAAACTGAAAGTGAAACTAAGAAGGGCTGGACCGGTTGTAGCTGCACAGAAGGGGTTTGGCATCAGCAAATTGAAGGACCCCCTTACCAGAGGGGCTTTTGCGGCTGACGTGGAGAGGCGATGTTTGTTTGCCAAGGGTCAGGAAAGGACATTGACTGATGATATAGACCAGAAATTCAACACCATTTCAACAATATATAAGGAAAGCAGCAAATCATGCTTGGGATTCAAGGAAAGGAAGAAGCAAGACTGGATAACACCAGAAACATTAAACACCATAACACTGAGAAAGGAAATGAAAAGAAAGAAAACAGAAGCGAAGTCCCCCAGCAACTATACTGTTCAAAAAAAGAAATGCTTAGCTATCTGAGGGCGCGTTTTTATGAGTTTGTAAGTAAAATTTGGTGCTAGTGTATATAAAAACCAGCCTCAAATGTTCTTTACAGTGTCAAATGCACGTGTTGACCTGAATTGCGTTCGTTTTTGTAATCGCTACAACGCAGTGGTCAATAGTGTTTATGACACAATTTTTGACCACAGCTCATGTTGCGCGCACGTGAAAGCAACAAAATTTGGAGTGAACACTATTCACTGACTAAATTTGGAGTGAACACTATTCACTGACTACGCAACTGAAACCCTATAAAAGGATAACGCTACACACAAAAAATTCAGTTCATTTTCAAGCAGACATTTATGGCGTCTCTATCGATAAATTTAAGGAACATTGCTATTGGCCGACTGCATGCAGGCAAAAGTCAAAGTCAGGTTGCCAGGCATCTAAACGTGCATCAGAGTACCATCAGTCGACTTTGGCACCGGTTCCAAGCCACTGGCTCAGTTGAAGACTGGCATCGCAGTGGACGACCCAGAAAGACAACAGCAGTGGAGGATCGCTTTATTCGGCTTCGTCACCTCAGAGACAGGTTTACAACAGCTTCCTCAACTGCCCAGTCATTGCCTGCAGGACGTCATGTGTCTGATCAAACTGTCCGGAATAGACTGCATGAAGCTGGACTTTGGGCACAATGACCTCACCGAGGACCTGTCCTTACGTGCCGCCATCGCCAAAATCGACTTCTTTGGGCCAACCAGCATCGTCCCTGGGCAGCTGACAATCAATGGAGACGTGTCTGGATTAGTGACGAATCTTTCTTTTTCTTGTAGCGTCATGATAGACGGCGTAGGGTCTACCGTAGGCGAAATGAACGTTTTGCCCAAAATTGCATTGATGAAGCTCCGCCGCACGGTGGTGGAGGTGAAATGGTGTGGGGAATGATCAGTTACAACGGAAGGAGTCACCTGGTGCACATTGAAGGAGGCTTGAATGCGCAACGATACGTCAATGAAATTCTTCGACCCCATGTCCTTCCACTTTTTGCTGCCCAAAGGTCTGTGTTTCAACAGGACAACGCCAGACCCCACTGTGCATGGTTGACCACGCAGTTCCTGACTGCCAACAACATTCTCACCCTTCCCTGGCCATCCCTGTCTCCAGACATGAGTCAGATTGAGCACCTGTGGGATGAGCTGCATAGACGTGTTTGTCGCCGAGACGTTGCTCCAACCAATCGTCGTGATCTGTTCCAGGCACTCCAGGAAGAGTGGGCAGCCATCCCACAGGCCCACATCAGATGTCTGATCGCATCCATGCCCATGAGATGCCAGTCGCTGATCGATGCAGGAAGAGGCCACACACCATACTAACAGGAAAGCCCGTACGCCAAAAAACTCTCGTGACACAGATGCAAAACAACTGTCATTGATTGCTTGAACCCTAAGGTATTCTTGTGTGCAATTTGAACAATTAACTCATTAAATTAAAAAAGTTATTGAATGTCAAAATTATGGCTATGTGTGTGCATTCAGTAGCTATGCGTTTCTTTTTTTTGAACAGTATATATAGCGAACAGTACAGTCAGCTGGACAAGGAAGTTAAACGCCAAACCCGAGCCAACAAAAGGAATTTCCTAGACGATCTTGCAAGACAGGCAGAAGAGGCAGCACTGAGAAATGAACAAAGCACAGTATACAAAATAACTAAATTCATCAGCGGAAAACGAGGTACAAGCAATATTTCATTAGTAAGAGATAAGCAAGGAAATCTCATCACGACAGCAGAGGGACAGGAAACAAGATGGGCAGAGCACTTCAGAGAAACTCTCAACAGGGAACCACCAGAGACACAATTGAATGTTCCTGAGGCTGAAAATGATCTAGATGTAAATACAGACATTCCACAAAAAGAAGAAATCATCACAGCAATCAAAGGGTTAAAGAACGGAAAAGCTCCTGGCCATGATAACTTAAATGCAGAGCTATTTAAGACAGACCCTGAGCTAGCAGCAGAACTATTAGAACCACTATTTGCACAAGTGTGGGAAATGGGGACAACACCATCAGAGTGGAACAAAGGAATAATTGTCAAATTGCCCAAGAAGGGAGATCTTGCAGACTGCAATAACTGGAGAGGAATCACTCTTCTCTCAGTTCCCAGCAAAATACTAGGCAGGATAATCATTTAGAGAATTTCAAAAGCAGTAGACCACAAACTGAGGAAAGAACAAGCAGGATTTAGAAAGAACAGAAGATGTGTAGATCATATATTCACTCTCAGGAACATTATAGAGCAGTGCTCAGAATGGCAAAGACAGCTGTACATTAACTTCGTTGATTTTGAAAAGGCTTTTGACAGCATACATAGGGACAGTTTATAAAAATACTGAGGGCTTATGGAATTCCAAGCTGCATAGTGTCAATCATAAAAAGCCTCTATGCCAACTTTACGTGTAGCGTTGGGCAGAGCAACCTAACCTTTGAGGTGAAGACAGGAGTATGACAGGGATGCCCCTTATCAACCACTCTATTTTTAACAGTCATAGACTGGGTGATGCGCCAGACAACAGAGGGCAGTCCAAGAGGAATAAGATGGACTACATTTTCTACATTGGAAGATCTGGAATATGCAGATGACATTGCACTACTAGCACATTCACATCAACACATCCAGGAAAAAATGGATAGACTTAATAAGTTTAGCCAGCAGGTGGGCTTGAACATCAATTTAAAGAAGTCAGAGGTCATGACGCTCAATGTGAGCAACCCTGAGCCCATATCAGTAAGGAATCAGCAACTGGTACAGATAGACACCTTCACATACCTAGGATGCACAGTAACACCAGGCGGCGGGGCAGGCAAAGACATCAACATCAGAATGAATAAGGCAAGAACAGCCTTTTTTAGACTAAACAACATCTGGAAGTCCTCTCAATACAGCACAAGCACAAAATTAAGATTATATCAGAGCTGTGTGCTTTCTGTGCTTCTCTATGGTGCAGAATGCTGGAGAGTTACAGGGAAGGAAATGTCAAAATTGTCCTCTTTTCACACAACATGCCTAAGAAAAATTCACCGAATCTTTTGGCCGAATACCATCACCAAGATCTGCTTGCTCGGAGCAAGCAAGAGGACATGCACACCATCATAGCTGGCAGACGCTGGAGCTGGGTTGGCCATGTCCTCAGAAGAGACCCCGATGCCATCACAAGAACAGCTATGCTTTGGACCCCTGAAGGAAAACGAAAGAGAGGCCGACCAAAAACAACCTGGCGAAGGACTGTGGAGGCTGAGATGCAAAGAATGAACCAGAGTTGGGGCACTGTACGAAGGATGGCCGCCGACAGAGCAAAGTGGAATCAATTTGTTGTTGCCCTACAAGATGCCACTAGGCATGATGGCCACTTACTGCTTTGATGGTCGGCGGCTAAGGATCAAAGAATTATAGACCAACAGGGAGGCATCAAAGAAGAGTTGGCCAATCGAAAAGCAGCAGCTGGGAGACTTTTTCAGGCCATAAATCAAGGATTCCTCAGCAAGAGAGAGGTTGGTAAGAAAACAAAGATGACTGTATACTGCTCCACCTAAGTCCCAGTCTTGACATATGGATGTGAGTCATGGGCAATGACTACAACCCACAAAAGCCAGATCCAAACCTCAGAAATGAGGTATCTGATAAAGGTGGTTGAAGTAACAAGAAGAGACATGGTCCGCAACCAGACGATACATCAAAGCCTAAAATCCCACCCCCTGCAGACTCAAGTAGAACAGTGCCAACTAAGATGGTTTGGCCATGTCTGCAGAATGGGAGAAGATCGGCTACCACGACAAGCATGGAAAACAAAGAGCCAGGGATCTAGACCCCCAGGACAACCTAGAGTCCGCTTGGAGGACAACATTAGACAGTCTTTGAAGGACCGAGGATTAGAATGGAACCAGGCCAGGAGGAAGATAGCCGATAGGATAGTCTGGCACTCTCTTTTCCAAACCTCTACACCTGACGGTAGAAGGGGAACAACTAAGTAAGTAAGTAATGGTTATTTATAATTAAGCTAGAATTTTAGATTAACAAACACCTAGTATAGACCATCATAATTTCTGAAAAAGACCACTTAAAACTGTCCAAAATCAACTCTTTATGGGTACAGCATATTGCAATATAAATGTTTGAGCATTAACAGTATACCATACATCCTTAAAGCCACAATATTATTAAAGCTTCCAAACAATGTTACAAATAGTGTACATACCTCAACATCTGTTTCCTGCTTTATTTCTGCAAACAGACTTGTGACATTAGCTTCCACATTTCTTCCAGCCTGAAAGCAATGAACTGTAGTAGATGTACTACTGTAGGTATCACATTAAGAAAATAAAGTTATAATAAAAATATATTACACTAAAACTTGAATACCATCAACATCAAGCAATAATCATTGTCAAATAGTGAGGCTTAATGCAGCTGCAATAGCCATAAACTTGCATGTTGTATCTTAACCAAGATCATCTCTGTAATTTGTCTGTTATTTACCCATATACAAATATGACTGCTCAAGGAAGCTACGACAGAAGAACTTGAATTAAAGATTTTGGACATTCAGAATGATGTTTTAAAATCTCATTTATATGATAATGAATTTCTGGAATAATTTCGACCAAAAAAGTCAATTTTTAAAAAGATCACAGCACTGATGCTGATATGGATGATTGTATAACTAACTATAAATAGTTGGTCAGTGACATACTCTGCTAAAGATCATACTAAATACACTTTTGTTTTGACTCAAATAATTTGAAGATCAATTTAGTTTTTTTAAACCTGATTATTTCTTATACATGTGTGTAAACCATAATCTGAACATCCAAAAACAAAGATATATCAAAAAATGAAAAGTGTATTGGCTGACTTTTGGGCTACTTTTAAGTTTCCCCCCAAAAAAAAAAAAAAATGATTATTATTATTTTTAACTGGTATGCAGGGTACTGAACACACACAATGTTCGGTTTATCACATTTCATCCTCTTGAAGCACAAGCGCAGTATAAGCTGATGTATGCACTATAATGTGATATAAATTTTCAAACACAACTAGTTAGTTGTGTCTAAGCACCACTTTCAGCCATGTGTGAATATTTCTGAGCTAATTTTTGTCATTTTGAGTGGAAATTTGAGCTAATTTTGTGAGTTTAATTTCATTGTGAAAATGTTGAAACTAGTTGCAGATACTAATGTGGGTAGCAGTGGGAATAATAATTATTGCCTATTCATGAGCTGAAAATTCTGTTTGGTCTATCAACAGATGTCTGTCGCCAAGCTGATGATGGTGATTAGAGCCATGAATGTACATGTGCAGGTATTTAACAAAGTTTATGTTTGAAGTTTTAAAAAAATATTTTTCTGATAAATAATTGTACTACATAATTTAAGTGGGGAAATTTTGGGGCAACTTTGAGCGATATTTTGGGCAACTTTGGGCTACTTCTGGTGATATTTTGGGCATATTCTGAAAACTGAAACATGGCCCTCCCCGAGCATTTTGCATTCTGGGTGTTGAGTAGCTTGGATATTTTATTTATTTTGTAATCAAAGTTTTTGCACCTCAAAACACCCTCTCAGCTTTGAATACATGTTCACATGCCATTGTTGTTGATGTTTTAACACAGATGAGAAGGGCTCATAGTAGTGTTCATAAATAGTCATGACATGATGGCTCATGAATCTGTGGGTTAAAAACTGTTCACAACGATCGTGTATTAATTTGACGACGTTAGTAGAATGAAGGGACAGTCAGTGCGATTTTCGATTTTGAGTGAGCTAGAGGCGTTCTGCCCTCAGGAGGTGTGTGTGTGTGGCCCTTGCCATTCTATTCATGTATGTGGAATAATTATTGATTATGTATATCTCAACATCTGCCATCAATGGTACCTATACCTTGTAGCGGTATGGCAGCTTGCGTACCCTGACAATCCCCAGAGCTATGCCAGTGGGAGTTTTACTCCTGGTAGGTTCAACCAAGCTGGACTGGTCTGTGTGGGTAGGGGTCAGACAAAAGCTGGTACCCTGGTCCTCCAGGTTGGGGGTTTTAGCATAGGGCTGACACCCCTGTCTATGTAAAAAAAATAATGAAGTTACGGAAACAACATCAAATGAACAAACTTTGCTGCGGGATGGACATTCGGAGTCTGTGGCTCGTATGACTGTCAGTGGTGAAAGCCGAAAGGAAGCCACTGACATGAAAACGGATGTCCTGACCGCAAAACAGGATACAAGAATAGGATTTTGGAATGTCAGGACAATGTACGAGACAGGTAAACTAAGACAGGTCACGGCAGAAATGAGAAACTATAGGTTACACATCCTGGGGATAAGTGAGAGCAGATGGACAGGGGCAGGAAAAGTTAAAACAGCAACAGGAGAAACAGTACTTTACTCTGGAAGAGAGGATGGACAGCACAGTGAAGGCGTAGCCATTATTCTACAGAAAGGGATAGAAAGGACATTACTGGAATGGAAACCCATCAACAACAGACTGATACGATTGAGATTGAGAGGGAGATTCACCAACACTACAATAATACAATGCTACGCACTAACGAATGATAGCGATGAGGAGGTCAAGGATGAATTCTATCAACAACTGCAGAAAGAAATGGAAGACACACCTAGATATGATCTTGTTATAGTAATGGGAGACCTCAATGCGAAAGTTGGTACACACAATACATATAATGAAAGAACAATGGGGAAATGCGGCAGCGGAACAGCAAACGAAAATGGGGATAAGCTAATAAGTTTCTGTAGCATTAACAACCTGGTCATTGGAGGAACACTTTTCCCACATAAGGAAATTCACAAGTTAACATGGGAATCACCAAATGGTCGGGACAGAAACCAGATAGACCACATCATGGTTAACGGTAGATGGAGACATGCATTACAAGATGTGAAGGTAAGAAGAGGTGCAGATGTGGGAAGTGATCACCATTTAGTAGTAGCAAAACTGAAAGTGAAACTAAGAAGGGCTGGACCAACTGTAACTACACAGAAAAGGTTTGACATCAGCAAATTGAAGGACCCCCTTACCAGAAAAGCTTTTGCGGCCGACATTAAGAAACGATATCAATTTGCCAAAAGCCAGGAAAAGACACTGACTGATGATATAGACCAGAATTTCAACACCATTTCAACAGTATATAAGGAAAGTAGCAAATCATGCTTAGGATTCCAGGAAAGGAAGAAGCAAGACTGGATAACACCAGAAACACTAAACACCATAAAGATGAGAAAGGAAATGAAAAGAAAGAAAACAGAAGCGAAGTCCCCCAGGTTAAAGCAACTATATAGCGAACAGTACAGCCAGCTGGACAGGGAAGTTAAACGCCAAACCCGAGCCAACAAAAGGAATTTCCTAGACGATCTTACAAAACAGGCAGAAGAGGCAGCACTGAGAAATGAACAAAGCACAGTATACAAAATAACTAAATTCATCAGCAATCAAAGGGTTAAAGAACGGTAAAGCTCCGGGCCATGATAACTTAAATGCAGAGCTATTTAAGACAGACCCTGAGCTAGCAGCAGAACTATTAGAACCACTATTTGCACAAGTGTGGAAAACGGGGACAACACCATCAGAGTGGAACAAAGGAATAATTGTCAAATTGCCCAAAAAGGGAGATCTTGCAGACTGCAATAATTGGAGAGGAATCACTCTTCTCTCAGTTCCCAGCAAAATACTAGGCAGGATAATTATACAGAGAATTTCAAAGGCAGTAGACTACAAACTGAGGAAATAACAAGCAGGATTTAGAAAGAACAGAAGATGTGTAGACCATATATTCACTCTCAGGAACATTATAGAGCAGTGCTCAGAATGGCAAAGACAGCTTTACATAAATTTTGTTGATTTTGAAAAGGCTTTTGACAGCATACATAGGGACAGTTTATGGAAAATACTGAGGGCTTATGGAATTCCAAGCTGCATAGTGTCAATCATAAAAAGCCTCTATGCCAACTTTACGTGTAGTGTTGGGCAGAGCAACCTAACCTTCGAGGTGAAGACAGGAGTACGACAGAGATGCCCCTTATCAACCACTCTTTTTTTAACAGTCATAGACTGGGTGATGCGCCAGACAACAGAGGGCAGTCCAAGAGGAATAAGATGGACTACATTTTCTACATTGGAAGATCTGGAATATGCAGATGACACTGCACTGCTGGCACATTCACATCAACACATCCAGGAAAAAACGGATAGACTTAATAAATTTAGCCAGCAGGTGGGCTTGAACATCAATTTAAAGAAGTCTGAGGTCATGACGCTCAATGTGAACAACCCTGAGCCCATATCAGTAAGGAATCAGCAATTGGTACAGACAGATACCTTCACATACCTAGGAAGCATAGTAACACCAGACGGTGGGGCAGGCAAAGACATCAACATCAGAATGAATAAGGCAAGAACAGCCTTCTTTAGCCTAAATAACATCTGGAAGTCCTCCCAATACAGCACAAGCACAAAATTAAGATTACCAGAGTTGCGTGTTTTCTGTGCTTCTCTATGGTGCGGAATGCTGGAGAGTTACAGAGAAGGAAATGTCGAAATTGTCCTCTTTTCAAAACAACATGCCTAAGAAAAATTCACCGAATCTTTTGGCCGAATACCATCACCAACCAAGATCTGCTTACTCGTAGCAAGCAAGAGGACATGCACACCATTATAGCTGGCAGACGCTGGAGCTGGGTTGGTCATGTCCTCAGAAGAGACCCCGATGCCATCACAAGAACAGCTATGCTTTGGACCCCTGAAGGAAAGCGAAAGAGAGGCCGACCAAAAACAACTTGGCGGAGGACTGTGGAGGCTGAGATGCAAAGAATGAACCAGAGTTGGGGCACTGTACGAAGGATGGCCAACGACCGTGCAAAGTGGAATCAATTTGTTGTTGCCCTACAAGACGCCACTAGGCGTTATGGCCACTGACTGCTTTGACGGTCGGTGGTTAAGGATCGAAGAAGAAGAAGATATCTCAACATGAGAATTCTATTGGAGTTTGATAAATACATGTAAGCTCAAGGTAGGAGCTGTGTAATTCACCCAGTGATGGCTGATTGCAGAATGTGTTTTCTTTAGAGAACAGTTAAATATAAATGAAGTACATTATCTTCATAGAAACCAAGGGTTCTTTTTGTATGGGACATGTCTGGTGACAGACCTATTAACTACAAGAGTGTATTCACCCGTGAACAGAGGCTCGGGCAGCCAAGATGTTATTAACAAGTAGACAACAGTCTTATGTGGGCTATCCGCACATAATTCATTACACATTTTTCTAGAAATCGCCAGTAGGGTTTCTGAAGTACCAAATGTTTATATTGGCTAACATTGATGTATATCTTGTAAACTGTTTTGGAATGTGTCATATGATGAAGTATCTTGTGTTACTTGAATAAATTGTAGAAGTCGTCTATGCCAGGCGTCCAAGAACATTTTATCTAAGTTCCAGATGTGTTGTGTAGTCTGCAATATCGTGGGCATTGCCTAGTTTCACAGAACACCTCCTAACACACCATCAAGTAAAGAGAAGCCATCACCAAACAAAAAGAAGCACTACAGACCACTCACCAACACAACACAGGAAGATTCACACCACCTTCTCAACATTAAAGTGTAGTAAAGAACCCCGTGACATTAGTGGAGATACTCTATCCCACTTAATCATTAAATGGGTTACCAACCTGTATTGTTAAATACGTTTCTCAGCCTTTTATATACTCTACATTTTAGTTTTGTAAAAAAAAACTTTCTTTTTAAAAAGTGAGGGTGGTAAACCATAAGTCAGAAGAGTTCAGGACCACCATTGGTGTAAGACAAGGTGATATCCTGTCACCTCATGGACCATGTCATCAAAACATCTAAGGAAAGGATCCAACAAGTATTCAGCGGGGTACTGGAAGATGAGATGGGTCTGTATTTCAGAGCTAGCATTTGCCGACAATGTTGCCCTGACTGCTAAATCAGAGGCACATCTTCAATCCAACCTGCAAGTTTGGAAGGAAAAGCTGGAGATGAGATGGATGGTCATCAGCAGCTCCAAAACAAAAACCATGGTGACATCACAAGAGAAAAGAAGGCATCAGATTAAGCAAGGAGAACAGATCCTGGAGCAGGTCAACCAGTTTAATTACCTCAAAGCTGTTATAGACTGGAAGTGAGACACCAAAGAAGAGTTAGCTACCTAAAGAGCAGCAGCTGGGATACTTTTTCAGGCCATAAACCAAAGATTTTTCAACAAAAGTAAGCAAGCAAGAAAGAAGATGGCTGTATAATGTCCCATCAATATTCCAGTCTTGACACATGGATGCAAGACATTGGCAATGACTACAATCCACAAAAAAGCCAGATTTAAATCTTAGAAATGAGGTATCTGAGGGAGATGGTAAAGTGACCAGAAGAGATTTGGTCTGCAACCAGAGGATTTGGCAAGGCCTCAAAACCCAGCCACTGCAGACTTAAGTAGAACAGTTACAACAGCGATTATCTGGCCATGTCTGCAGAATGGAAGAAGATTGTCTACCATGACAAGTATGGGAAACTAAAAGCCAGGGACAACTCCACTGGGAGGACAACATTAAACAATCTCGGACTCTGAACAACTGAGGACTGGATTGGAACCAGGCCAGAAGGAAGACAGCCGATAGGATAGTATAGCGCTCCCTCCTCCAAACCTCTATACCTTATGGCAGAAGAGAGATGACTAAGTAAGTAATAAGTCAGTCACAAAAATTGGTTGTTGCTCTTTACCCTATTAGTTAATATAAAATGTGCCTATGGTGCCATAAAGGTCGAGGACCCTTGTTACAGAGATTTGCTTTTTTTTTTTTTTTTCAATAAACAATTTGTCACTTTCCATTTCTGCCTTTTCCCCACCCTCATTTCCAATATATCTGTGACCCACAGTTCCCACCTCTCCCTTGGGTCCACATCTGTTTAATACATTTCACACTAGCAGTTAACAAACCCTGATCTGAAAATAACTTCTCAAATTAAAAAAAAGAAAATGAGAATAAAACTGACAGAACACACTTGACTCACTCTCACTGCCCAGAGATATGAGTAAATCACAGTTAGACAAGATTTTAACTCTTAGACAGGAGCAATGCTAACAGTGTTGGTTCATTTATACACCTGTACTGCAGCAATGATGACAGAATAGAATTAAGTTATTAATAATAATTTAGAAACTCTTCCTTTTAATCTAGTTCAGGAGTTTGCAACTGGTCAATCAAAATTTATCAGTAGATCACAGGTGATGAATCTGTAAATATTTATCCCCACATCTGTTTAACTGATTCCAGCAGTGAACATACTCTAATCCCCAGTTATCTCCAAATTTAAAAGTAAAGGAGATCACAGGGGATGATTTAGTAGATCTGTACATGATAGAAATTTAAAAAAAAAAAAAAAAAAAACTATAGCAAACTAAGGACTTACTCTTTCTCAAAGGTATTTAGAAGTGTGATATTCCCAAGATTAAAGGTACTTATTTTGTGTTTCCATTGATAACCTATGAGAAGCCTTATTAACATTCACTTTATTTATGAACTGCATAAGATAAGAATGGGATCCTTTATTTGATGTGACATTATCATTTGGTAAAATATAATTTAGTTCCAATTTTTCAATGCCTTGTTGAAAGAATTGTAGTAAGAGGGTTATGCAGCAGAGATGCAAGTAACTGATATGCTGCACTTCTTCAACATTTTTAATACTCTAGAACCTGAAACAGATATGATTGTATTAAGGCAGATCTTTAGAGAGCTCAGTTTTTCTAAAGTAGATATTCACATCAAATAGGTTCCCTGCTGCTGATCTAGTCTATATTTTAAAACCATAAAGTGACTTCTGTTACTCTTTTAGCAATCAATCAGGGTGAAGTTAAACAGCATGTGTACATGCTTTGGCATTTTTATTATAGTTTTGGGATGAATCACATGATTATGGTTTTCTTTAAATTACCACAGAAATGTGACAAGTCAAGTATCTACACATTCTAAGTCTCCTGAGAAAATGAATGTGTCACATTTACTTAAAAACATGGTTGACAATTAAGAGAATTGAGTTGATAGTCATAATCCATTATCAAATTATGGGAGAGATGAGGAATGTTACATTTAGCTGATGAGTGAGTATTGCCTGGCCACTGGAAAACCAACAGAACTTGACCTACAGCTACAGTTAATGACTAGTCACAGGTGAAAGACAAAGCTAGAGATAAACTTTTAAAACCACAAACAATTGTCAAAATATTTATGAGTATTATTATACTTGACTTGTTTTAAAATTATTAAAGCAGTATTTTGTGATGTTTATTTGAAACTGTGTTTCATTATGAAATATGTAGTTTTAAATGTTCTGGTATTTGCATCTAAGGTATAAACAAAGGACATGATGCTATACTTTATGCTTTTAATTTGCTTTTGAAAAGTGGCAAAATGCTAATCAAATGATGAAACAGTTGTAAATATAAAGGGTAAAAATAATTACTGTTTACTTTCTCTTTTATTCTGACTGTAAAATGTCCAGCTCTGAGCAAACTCCTGATAAGCAGAAGTTTTTTAGGTGGTCCCAGCAATTTCTATTTATCCAGACTGTGCTGTAGGTATGGCCATATATGAATTACCTTGATGTTCCAAGACTAGGACAGCAAGTTTCATTAACTGCAACAATAAACTGCCTTCATTAAGTTCATATTCTACTGTTAACATTGTTGGTGTGTCTTTTTAATACATGCATTGTGTTTTTATAAATTCCAATTATGCTTGTGTTAATACTAATGGAGAAACACTGCACATCTTGACTCCCTATCAATTTCCCATCAGTTTAGTATATAATAAGTGCATGTTCACATAAACAATTTACACAAAAACATGGTATATTCTGCTGTTAAGAATTCTTTGGAAAAAAAAAACACACACACACAATATTGAGGCACAGTGTAAGTAATCATTTTGGAAGCAAAGAGTTAATGTAGGCAACAGTTGTTGTGCTTGTAAAAAAAAAAAATAGGAGGGGGTGCAGTCTGGAGTGTTTGTGATGAAACCTGGTTCACTATTTATTTGTTATTATCAATATGTATTATGAGAACCTGATTATACATTCAATTTCCCACTACACCCTCAGTAATCCTTACATATTAATTTTTGGTTCTGGTTGCATACCGCTTTACTACAAGTATATTGTGCAGTTCTCTAAGTCTGTCTATTCTCAACAACTCTTCTACTGATAGGGGTGAATTGCAATCCTGTAAATAATCTAATATTGTTATTCTCAGTTTTTCATATTATTTTATTGTCGACATTCTGCACATTAAAATTGTTCTATACTAAAATAAACTATTCTTAATTATAGTCTGAGTCTTCTTTCTTTGATCCTTAGCAGCGACCGTCAAAGCAGTCAGTGGCCATCACGCCTGGTGGCGTCTTGTAGGGCAACAACAAATTGATTCCACTTTGCTCGGTCGGCGGCCATCCTTCGTACAGTGCCCCAACTCTGGTTCATTCTTTGCATCTCAGCCTCCACAGTCCTCCGCCAGGTTGTTTTTTGGTCAGCCTCTCTTTCGTTTTCCTTCAGGGGTCCAAAGCATAGCTGTTCTTGTGATGGCATCGGGGTCTCTTCTGAGGACATGGCCAACCCAGCTCCAGCGTCTGCCAGCTATGATGGTGTGCATGTCCTCTTGCTTGCTCCGAGTAAGCAGATCTTGGTTGGTGATGGTATTCGGCCAAAAGATTCGGTGAATTTTTTTTAGGCATGTTGTGTGAAAAGAGGACAATTTCAACATTTCCTTCTCTGTAACTGTCCAGCATTCTGCACCATAGAGAAGCACAGAAAGCACACAGCTCTGATATAATCTTAATTTTGTGCATGTGCTGTACTGAGAGGACTTCCAGATGTTGTTTAGGCTAAAAAAGGCTGTTTTTGCCTTATTCATTCTGATGTTGATGTCTTTGCCTGCCCTGCCGTCTTCCCTTCAACCTCTGATGGGTTATAATTAGGATATATATAGTGTTTTCAATTCCAAATAAGATGAATAACTGCTGATACAGGAAAGTGGCATCACATCTATCAAATCATTGTAAATGTGGCAAATCAAAGTTACCACAAAATACACTGAGAAACATTTCCCTCGTAACACCTTGACTCATGCATACACAGATGAATCAGCAACAAATGCAACAGAAAATGGAGATGGAGGTGTCTTTCTGACCTTAAGCACTGGTGCACAGAATAAGCTGTCAATGGCAACAGGGCAATACTTAAGTACCTTTAGAGCAGAGACAGAGGCCTTGAAAACTGTAGCAGAGGTTATGACAGAGGAAAGCACAGATAGACAAGTTGCTTTCTTTACCGATGCAGTCAGTAATTGCAATGCTAATAAGCCAAAATAATACAGGCCTGGATGACTTCAGAATAGTGCTTCACAAACTATGTCAACGTTTCAAAAGTGTTGTGATCCAATGCAGCCCATCTCATTGCAGTATCACCGGCAATGAAGAAGCTAAACAGACTGGCAAAGGAAGATGAAAATCTATCTCAGCCTAGTGCAAGCATAACTTTCAAGGAGGCAAAGAGTTTTATCAGAATCAGATAGAGAAACAAATGGGATGTAGAGCAATCAGGTCACACGCAAAATGATGCATACTACCAGCTCAACAGAAGAGAACAAGTGGTAATCTTCAGACTCCGCACTGGTCACAACAGATTGAGATATCATCTATTGAACAAGCTAAAGAATTTAGTCTTAGTTCTTTGTTCAAAATGAGGACTCCTAAGGCCACCTCCAGAGCAACCCTCGATGTTCATCTGGTTGCACCTGTAACTGTACATAATGCTTGATGCTGAATTCTATCGTATTTTGATAGAAAGGAAGAACGCTTTCCTGCATGCTGCCATACTGTGATGCCGTAAGGTTTGTATGCATGTATATAAACATTTTAAACACGTAAGGAAGGGAAACATACTTTTATGCTTGTCTAATATTTATTTCACCCGTGTGTTACCGGGGCCCGAAAGGGGAGCAAAGAATAGTAACACTGTCCCCTGCCAAGCATGTCGTAGAAGGCGACTAAGGAGGGTTGGGCATGGGGCCGGTTACCCCATCCTGTAAAAAAAATTTAAACCACAAAAAACTTCAACAAATATGGACAAGTCAAATAAAGAAAATAAAACACAGCCATCCAAGACAGGGGAAGGTCCTCTCGCGGGGAGGCGTATGATGCAACACAGAGAAAGCCGAAAGGAGTCTGTGTTGCTGACTAACCTTCTTTCTTCTAGGAGACTTTCCAGATTTGGCACCTGGAATGTTCGGACATTGAACGAACAAGGGAAAGTGGCACAAGTAGCAGCAGAAATGAGGGAATACAAAATCGAGGTTCTGGGAATGTGTGAAACAAAGTGGAAGGGGGTAGACAGGAAGAAACTCATCACAGGTGAATTGGTGCTGTCCTCAGGACACGAAGACGAAAGTTCACACCACAGTGAAGGGGTAGCTCTTATGTTATCTAAAGAAGCACAGAAAGCACTCATTGAATGGGAAGCTGTGGGACCCAGAATAATAACAGCTATTTTCAAAACAGCTAAAAAGAAAATTCATGTCAATGTCATCCAATGTTATGCACCAACTAATGACAAAGAAGAGTCTGTGAAAGAAGCATTTTATACTAAACTACAGGAAATTATGGATAAAGTAAAAAGAAGAGACATCACAATTTTGATGGGTGACATGAATGCAAAGATAGGTACAGTCAATACTGGATTTGAAGAAGTCATGGGAAAACATGGGCTAGGAGTAATGAATGAAAATGGAGAACTATTCGCAAACTTCTGTGCTTCAAATCAACTGGCTATAGGAGGAAGCATGTTTCCACATAAGAGAATACACAAGGCAACATGGATATCACCAGACCATAGAACAGAAAATCAGATCGATCATATATGCATAAAGAAGAAGTTTAGATCATCATTGCAGGATGTAAAGGTATATAGAGGAGCAGATGTGGCATCAGATCACCATCTTCTGATAGCCAAAGTAAAAATGAAACTCAAGAGATATGCAACAATGCAAAATTATAGACAACAGTTTAATGTAGGACAGCTAAGAAATCAAGAAACAAGAGACAAATTTGCGGTCACAGTATCCAACAAATTCCAAGTGCTCCAACAGTTGGAAGATGTAGAGAATACAGGAGACTATTGGCAGCAGGTCAAAACGGTATGGAAGGAGACATGTGAAGAAATACTGGGGAAAAGGGAAAGACAACAAAAAGCATGGATAACAACAGAAACCATCAATAAGATAAAAGATAGAAAAAACAAGAAAGCAGAGTTAAACACAAGCAAAACCAGAAGTTCCAAAGCCAAGGCTCAAGAAGTGTACACAGAAGCAAACAAAAAAGTAAAAAGAAGTATCAAAAGAGACAAGAGGAAGTATATTGAGGAGTTGGCAAGAGAGGCAGAAGATGCTGCAGCCAAAGGAAATATGAGAGAACTGTATAGCAGCACAAAGAAGCTAACAGGGAAATACAAGCAAACAAGTTGCCTCATAAAAGATAAGAATGGGAAACTGCTCAGCAATATACAAGAGCAAATGAAGAGGTGGACAGAATATTTTGGGGACCTTCTCAATAGACCAGCTCCACAAAACCCGCCGGACATCCAGCCAGCAGAAGAAGAGCTACAAATTAACGGTGAAAGACCAACGAAGGAAGAAATAAAGAAAGCCATAAAGCTTCTAAGAGATGGAAAAGCGTCTGGACCTGATAGCATTCCAGCAGAGGCCATCAAAGCAGATATCGACACGGCTACAGAGATGTTATATAAATTACTTGGTAAAGTCTGGGAAAAAGAAGAGATACCAGCAGAATGGAAGGAAGGATATCTGGTTAAGTTGCCTAAGAAGGGAAATCTACAAGAGTGCACAAATTATAGAGGAATAATGTTACTATCAGTGCCAGGAAAGGTATTGAACAGGATTATCCTTGAGAGATTAAAGGAGTCCATAGACAAGAAATTGAGAGATGAACAAGCAGGTTTTCGACAAAACAGATCATGTACAGACCAGATAGCCACTTTGAGAATAATAGTTGAACAAAGTCTGGAATGGAATTCACCACTATACATCGGATTTGTGGACTACGAAAAAGCATTTGACAGTGTGGACAGAGAATCACTTTGGAAATTGATGAGGCATTATGGAGTTCCCCTGAAAATCATTAATTTAATAAAGAAAACCTATGAAGACATGACGTGCAGAGTTCTTCATGAAGGACAGCTTACAGAACCATTTGGGATAAGAACAGGAGTGCGACAGGGATGCCTCTTGTCTCCATTTCTTTTCTTGCTGGCAATAGATTGGGTTATGAGATCATCGACAACACACAACAGAAATGGAATCCAGTGGACTCTGACTAAGCAGTTGGATGATCTGGATTTTGCTGATGATTTGGCTCTCCTGTCCCATAACCGTAATCAGATGCAGGACAAATTGAAAACACTCGATGAGAGGTCACAGCAATTGGGTCTGAAAATACACAGGGAAAAGACAAAAATAATGAGAATAAATGCAGGTAATGAAAACAGGGTTGAACTTGAAGAAACACCAATACAAGATGTAGAATCATACACATATCTTGGCAGTAATATAGACAAAGTTGGAGGGACAGACAGCGATATCAAAATAAGAATACAAAAAGCAAGAGGAGCTTTCATTGCATTGGGAAATATATGGAGATCAAGAGAAATAGGATCCAACACGAAAATAAGAATCTTCAACTCAAATGTGAAGTCAGTCCTATTGTATGGCTCGGAGACATGGAGAACAACAAAGACAACAACCAAAAAGCTACAGACTTTCATAAATGGGTGCTTGCATAGAATAGAGGGATTAAAATGGTATGACAAGGTTACCAATGTGGAACTGATGACAAGAACTGGACAAGTGCCAGTGGAACAAGAGATGAGAAGAAGACGATGGCGATGGATAGGACACACACTGAGGAAACCTGTTGATAGCATTACAAGGCAGTCCTTGTTCTGGAACCCCCAGGGCAAGAGAGGCAGAGGAAGACCAAGAAGTACATGGAGAAGAGAGTTGGAAACAGAGGTGAAAATGATGAGGAGAACATGGAAAGAACTTGAGATGATGGCACGTGACAGGAGGACTTGGCATGTGTTTGTTGAAGGCCTATGCTCCTTTGGGAGTGGAGGGTTATGAAATGAATGAATATTTATTTACTGTTTACAGGCCTCAGGTTTGCCTTCCTTATGTGTTTAAAATGTTTATACAATACCAAAACCTACCCTCTGTCCTGTATTTACTGTTCTTAGTCTTCTATCATTTACTAGACACGGTATTAAGGTCTTTGTCTTGTGTAGTCTGACCTATAGGCCTACTGTATAATAGGGGAACAACAGAAGTGATTTCATTATTAATAGGCTGCACTGGCCTATGTAAATTTCCGGTGTTATATGTTGCAGTTCGCACTAATGACCCGTACTTTTTCTTTATTTCTTACGAGTGCCTGAAAACCTACCTTTATGTTTGTCTAATATTTATTTTCTGCGTGAACAACCTTAGGGAAAAATGGCGGACAGTGGGACATTATTCTTCCCATTTACCCAAATTTAATCTTGTGACTATGTGGTGCAGAGTCATAGATTATGCTTCCATTATCTCTTTTGCCTCGAATGAAAGATTTATAAACATGACTGGCAATTACCTCTGGGGCTAATGCAACATTGGTGAAATACACAACAGTCGGTTGTAACACAGAATCGGAATATTCTTCATTTAGAGAAGTACACAATGGTCATATCCGTATATTAAATATGTATCGTCAGCAGTGTTGCCACCTTAAATTTAAAAAAAAATAATCTAGATTGTACCGTACAAAACAAGTAGATACACCTAGATTTTTAATTTTGGGCAACATCTGGACGCCTTAGGCTACCTTAGACGTTTTAGGCTACTTTGGCTATTTTTGGTCTACTGTGGGCGAAAACCATAAATTGATCTCAGGGTGACCATATTATTATTTTTTTTAAAGAGGAAATTTTCTGATTTTTTACTTAAAAAGGACACAGGATGAAACTTTTACTGAAAAAAAACGAGTATACAAAGGAGGACGCGTTAATTTCACTAGTTTAATACATGTATTTACATAATCAAGATAAAATATAAAGAAATACTTCAACTAAATTTTTTTAAAAAATGTTAAGTCTTCATAAAATGCATGTTTTGATCATTTTTCCATCAAGTATTATTGTTTCATCTTCACTAACTATTCAGTCTTTAACATTGTACTTTTAACTCCAACTAAATGCTAATGGAAGTCTGTACATGTAACATTATTATAATTTTATTGAACTTGTAATATTCCTTTCATACATTCAACAGTGAATTTGTTTCTTTCCTTTGTCCACTGACTTTCCATTAAAGAAAAAAAATCCTCTCACTATTAGCATCATTTTTTGGAACAGCAAAAAAAAAAAAACAAAGAGCAATTTGTAGTAATTCCGAATATAACTCTACATTTCTTGATTGTTCAAAGAATTTGATCCTTTTTATGTGCCCAGTAGTTGAAAAACAATATTATCATTCAGATTTGAAATGACTTAACTGATCAGACTCTCAACTGATCACAGCATTTTTGTCATCAATTTCATGTCCTTACTCATTTAATATTTGGTGTAGGCCTTAACATGTTGGAACTTGTAAAAAATGTCATTCAGCCAAAACAATTAAATTCCTCTAAAGATTATCATATAAAAGACCCAAAAAAATCGACTTCTGTTTTTTCTAATTTTGTTTAAAAGCAGGACAAATGTAATTTAAAAGAAAGAAGCCGACCAAGCTACATTTTCATGTGAAAAGCCGGCCAAATCCGGAGGTGTGGTCACTCTAATCAAGGTGGCGTTCTTCAACAAATGAAGGAAAATGACAGCTCGACATGACAAGAAAAAAAAAAACAATCAAACTCAGATCTAGGCAGAGTTGAAAACTGTGAACAATAGTCAAACACGTTCACAAAAAAGATAAACACTTCCGAAAAAAAAATATTGAAAAAGATTATCCATACTCGCAAACACAAAGCGACAGATCAAGGTCATCAGTGACGTCGCCGCTGGAACCTTCGCCATTTCCTTTACCAGAAGCAGAGGTGTCCATTTAGCACCAAGGGCGGATCCTATTTTTTGCACTCATAAACACACTTACAAGTGCACATTTAGCAGTAAGCACTTTCATAATAGTGTCCAATGACACCCTTATCCTGGCTGTCACACAGAGCGTACCGCCCCGTCACACACCATTAGCACGCCACTAGTCAGAAGTATAGTGTTTGACGATGCAGTGAAGTCCTTACAACATTTATTTGAAAACATCAGCTAGGGTCTATATTTTATAATAGCTTCAAGCAGGTGCAGCTGCATTTTGTTTCTAGCTTTTACCTTAAATGATGGTACAAGAGAGAATATGCTCTCAACTACGGCATTACTTAATGGGATCATTATACACGTAAAGGCACATGCGGCGATCTATTTAAATTCCTTGTGTGGAAGTACACGGATCCAAAACAGTTCACTTTCTGTGGGGAGTCCATCTTTCTTAAAAATTGTGGTTCCTCTCTAAAATAAACAAAAGTTGTTTTTCTGTACTGCTCTTCTAATGTGATGAAATTGTTTTTTTTGCAATGTGTATAACAGGTAACTCCGAAAATGGGACCTTGTTCAAAATTATCACATGGCTCAGTTTTGACAGGCCATGAAAAGTGTCTCTAGCTGAGGGAAATCTACGTCTAACTTGCCTGAGAGATTCTTTTTGCACAGACGCACATCTTTCCGTGACATTTTCTTGTTCTTGATGGACCTCAAGGCCCATGTTCTGCTGTAGGAACGTATTCCATTCTGTTAAGAACTTAACACCAAAACCAACTTCCTCATCATCATTAATTTTCGTTCTATTCTGGGCTGACATTTCAGTGTGCCCAAGTCATTCCAATTTCCTTAGCCTCCTCTTCAATAGTTCTTCTCCAAATTCTCTTTGGCCTCCTCACTCTTCTTTTACCCTGTGGTTTCCAGTCATGAGCAACTCTGGCTATGATTGATTTTTCTCTTCTGAGTTTATGTCCTATCCATCCCCACTTTCTTACCTTAATTTCTGTTTGTATTGTCTGTTGTCTGCATCGTTTCCTTAGCTCTGTATTTTTTTATTACGTCTGGCCATCTTTTACGGAGGATCCGTCGGAGAAACCTATTTACAAATGTCTGTAGCTTGGACGTGATACTCTTTGAGACATGCCATGTCTCTGGGCCATACAGCAAGACTGACTTCACATTTGAGATAACGATTCTGATTTTACTCTGGATAAAGCTGAGGAGTTCCATATAGGTCAAAGAGTATTGAGAGCGTATCTGGCTTTATTTATCTTTGAGCAGACATCACCAACTGTTCCCCCTCCTTAGACAATGTTACTCTCCAGAAATGTAAAGCTTTGTACATCTTCTTCAACGACTTGATCATTGATCTTCATCGAGTCCATCTGCCTATTATTTATTCTCATTTCCTTTGTCTTATTTAAATGTATGATTTGTCTCATCTTTGCTGCTTCTGTTACTAATCTATTTATTTTCTCCTGCATATCTTGCTGTCTATGTGATAGAAGGCACAAATAATCTGCAAAGTCTAGATCCTCAAATTGTTTGTTAAATGTCCAGTGTATTTCAGTTTTCTCTCCCTCTGTTGCCAGTCTCATGACCCAGTCTATGACTATGAGAAAAATTGTTGATGACAGCACACATCCCTGTCTGACACCACTGTGTACTGTGAAGGGCTCTAATACTTTTCCTTTGTGAATTTTTCTTGGATTCCCATAATGTCTCAGATTTTCCACATCACAGTACGGTATATACTGGCGAAAGCTTTTTCGAAGTCCACAAAATTAATATACACGCGGGTCTGCTACTCATTTGATTGTTCTATGAAGATTCTGAGTGTTGCTGTCTGCACTGTACATGATTTTCCTGCACGAAATCCTGCTTTTCTTCACTAAGTTTGTCATTGTAGTATAATATGTGTACACACGCTTCGTTTATGAATGAACGAAGGGATAACTGGATCAGCCAATGAACACACAGTAACGTGCAGCGGCCGATCAATAAAGTCATGGCGATTTATTTGGCGAGCTGAATCTGTTACAAGTTTAAGTTAGAATTAGGTGGATTGTAAGAAAGTGCATTATCGCAAAGTAATATAAACTAGTTCGTTAGTTGAAGGATAAATCCAATAATATACCAATTCCAATCTAATCTGTGCTTATCATCTATCCAAGAGGGTTCATATGAGTCAACAAAAACATGAGATCTTGATTGCAGATCCTCCTTTATTATCAGCTCGTAATTTCAGTAATAGAGTATGGTCTAGGAAAACACTCACGCTGTTCAGTGTCACAATGGTGAATGACTGGAAAACACATTCAAAATGAAGGGATTGCGACTAAGTTTTGAGCTGTACGCATGGATACTTTCCATTGTGGACAATGGCTTTGGATTGCTGTCGATTAGGTCCAGATATGCAATGGCCCAGGCAAAAAGCTTATTTGCGGGTAACCTCCGACAAAAAAGGCACCCCCTTACATGAGACAATAGCTGGATATCAAAGAAGAAAGAATAAAGAGGGGAATGTTTAACATGGATGGCACAGGCAGAGGCTACGATTGGACAGGTGACCAGGGTGAAAATATAATCCAACGGGGAAGAGTGGAGTAATTCAGGGGAGAACTGGATATAAAGACCACCAGCAGATTCATCATTAGTCTTGGCAGAGAGTGCAGAGCTATGGGGCAATGGTAAAGCAGAGCTGAAAATTAATCAGCTGACAAGGGATCATGCTGGGGATGATGACATTATTGTGTGCACTGAAAGGTCTGTAGGGCGTGGTAAAAAAAATCAGGATGGGGCTTCTCTGCGAGGAAAAATGGCAGGGTCGTTGCTGAACAGAGTGGAGCCTCTAGTGCCTTCCTTGCTTGTTTACCAATTGTCAATGCCTCACTCCCATATGTAAGAATTTGTTCTATATAACTCTGAAGAACTCTCTTTCTTACTTCCAATGACAATGAATTGTTGTACAAAATACTCTTCATTTTACTGAAAGCTGCTTGTGCTTGAGCTATTCCGCTCTTTATTTCTAAGATACATCTTCCATCCGTTGTTATTAATGTGCCCAGGTATTTGAATGTATTGACTTGTTTCAAAACTGCTTCATTCACTTTGATAGAGCATTTTGGAGAAGCCCTTTTCTTTGAGACGACCATTACTTCTGTTTTTTTTTTCTATGAAGGCTGAGGCCTTTATTTTCACTGTCTATCACTATTGTATCAGCCATTTCCTGCAGCTCCTTTTCACCTTTTGCTATTAAGACTATATCATCAGCGTATCTCAAGTTGTTTATATTATGTCCGTCAAATGATATTCCTGGCATGTCCTCTAGAGATCCTACTATATTTTCACTGTACAGGTTTTTTTTTCTAAACAGATCAGGTGACAGCACATATCCCTGCCTGACACCCTTTTTTTACTTGCTGATATGTTCCTATTTGGCTGCTAATTCTTACAACTGCTTTTGTTGCCACTTACATTTTCTTTATTTTCCTCAAGTCGTTACAATCAATGTTCATGCATTCTAAAATTTTTTTATAATGTCCTCATGTTTCACCTTGTCATATGCCCTTGATTGTAATCTATAAAGCACAAGTACCAATTGTGGCAAATTGACAGTTATGTTTATTTTCAAACCCGTCAATTCCTTTTTTATTAATATGGTTGTTTCTCTTTTTCTCTTCTATTTTTATCAGGTTTTCTGATTTTTGGATGTTTCCCATGCCTTGTCATGGTTCTATTAATTCCATGAGCTCCACCACCACCCTTTTCATTTCGGGGTGGGGGTAGGTAACCTTCTACCCGCATTTTGCTTGATTTATTTTGTGTTTCATTCTTAGATAGGATAGTTGCGGGAAGACGGTCAGTCAGTTGACGTAACATTAGGTAAACTTACAGTGTCTTCTGGCTTTGCGATCACGTTCGAGCAAATTCATTCCTTTGATCTCCGACTTCAGGGGAGAGAAACGCCCGTTCGCTCGGAGATTTGTAAGGTCCCTTGGCTAGCGGCATTCTTTGGTGAGGCTAGCGGGGTATAAATGTTATGATTGTTAGGAAATATTTACTTCCACACCTAAGGTTTTTTTATATTTGGACATGCGTCCTAATATAACCAGACTAGGTTGAACGGGACGCGCCTCGCCAAAAACGAGGCAAAAAGTTTTTACATAAAAAAAAGCTTCTGAGTTTGCTAAAATTTCGGGTAAGTGTGAAAATCTGGTTATGGTAAATTGTACGGGGAGCAGGCAGGAAACCCGTTATGAATAATTGCTTTGAAGTGACATGTTTCAAGGGAACTCTTACGATTGTTTTCGATTTTAATTTAGGAGGTAGTCCTGTTATTACGTCAACCGAGAGGTGGTGGAATCTCTCTTCCCCCCCCCCCCCTCCCGACAGTAGTGTATCAATCAATCAATAAATACCCTTTAGCTCCCCAAGGAGCAAAGACCGCCAACAAAACACGTGCCAAGTCTTTCCTGTCCCCATGCCATCCGCTCAAGATCTTTCCATATTTTCCTCATCGTTTTCACATCTGTATCCAGCTCTCTTCTCCATGTGTTTTTTTTTTGTCTTCCTCTGTCTTTCTTTCCCCTGTGGATTTCAGAACAAGGACTGCATTGTACGCCTATCAACGGGTTTTCTCAATGTGTAAACTTGCCCAGAAAAAACATTATAGAATGCTTTCTGTGGTCCCCTACTATTGCAATGAAGTGACCACTATCAAGTATGCGCACATGGTCAAAGAATAAATGTAAAGTTTACCAAAAAAAAATAAACATATAAGCATTAAATATTCAAGTTTCAAAAAATTTCAATAGGGAATTATTTTTATATGACTTGCTTTGTGCTGCTATACAGTTCTCTCATATTTCCTTTGGCTGCAGCATCTTCTGCCTCATCTTGCCAACTCCTCAATATATTTCCTTGCTTGTCTCTTTTGAATACTTCTTTTGTTTGCTTCTGTGTAACACTTCTTGAGCCTTGGCTTTTGGAACTTCTGGTTTTGCTTGTGTTTAATATCTGCTTTCTTGTTTGTGTTTAAATCTGCCTTCTTGTTATTTTCTGTCTCTTATCTTATTGATGGTTTTTGTTGTTATCCATGCTTTTTGTTGTCGTTCCCCTTTTCCCCAGTATTTCTTCACAAAAAGAAATTCCCATACAGTTTAGATTTGCTGCACAATAATCTTCTGTATTCTCTTACATTTTCCAGCTGTTGGAGCCACTTAGAATTTGTTGGATATTGTGGCCACAAATTTGTCTCTTGTTTCTTGATTTCTTAGATTGTCCTACATTAAATTGTTGTCTATAACTTTGCCTTGTTGCATATCTCTTGAGTTTCATTTTTACTTTGCCTATCAGAAGATGGTGATCTGATGCCACATCTGCTCCTCTATATACCTTTACATCCTGCAATGATGATCTAAACTTCTTCTTTATGCATATATGATCGATCTGATTTTCTGTTCTATGGTCTGGTGATATCCATGTTGCCTTGTGTATTCTCTTATGTGGAACCATGCTTCCTCCTATAGCCAGTTGATTTGAAGTACAGAAGTTTGAGAATAGTTCACCATTTTCATTCTTTATTCCTAGCCCATGTTTTTCCATGACTTCTTCAAAGCCAGTGTTGACTGTACTTATCTTTGCATTCATGTCACCCATCAAAATTGTTATGTCTCTTCTTTTTACTTTTTCCATAATTTCCTGTAGTCTAGTATAAAATGCTTCTTTCACAGACTCTTCTTTGTCATTAGTTGGTGCATAACATTGGATGACGTTTACGTTTATTTTCTTTTTAGCTATTTTAAAAGGTAATGGTTATTATTCTAGGGTCCAGCGGTTTTCCCATTCATGTGAGTGCTTTCTGTGCTTCTTTAGATAACATAAGAGCTACTCCTTCACTGTGGTGTGAACTTTCCTAGAAGACAAGAAGGTTAGTCAGTAACACAGGGGACGCCTTTCGGCTTTCTCTGTGTTGCTGTTACCACACAATATTATAGTGGTGTGGTATTTTCGGGCTTATAGTTTATGGCCGATAGATTTTGGATAACGCGAATGGTGGGTTGTGTAGATGGGCTCGATGGTAAGAGGCACGATCAATACTGGAACTATAGGGTCATAACGTTGGCCAACAGGTAATGAATCTGAAACTGGAGTCATGGTTGGACATCACAGAACACACGTTAATTTGGCGACGAAGTAAAGACGATCATAGTAGGCATATCACATCAATTAGTACAGGTTATAACATCATGGCATCAAAGTACTTTGCATTATTATATATCTTCAATCATGAACTTGACCGACGCTCTCTAACCACCGACATCTCAAGGACGGCGATGAACTCTACGGCGAGCAGTTCTATCATTCTGTTTTCCGTGACTGAGTTTTGAATAATATGAAAGGGTTTTATTTGACTGAACCCTGTAAAATATATATAGCAGGATGATCCCGATAACAGTTCGGCAAGAATCTGGGAACCCACTAAGCGACACGACATGACATATGCGTGCCGAAGTTCAGCCAAATCTTATCACGACTAAAATAGCATCAAATACGATATACAAATCGAGCCAGGTGTATGGCTGAAGTAGACGCTCCATACAAGGAGGTGTATTAATATCTTTACATGAAGTCTTTCCACAACTTGGGGCAAGACACACAATCGGCTCCGTCAAAAGTACGTCTGACTCAAGTAGCAGACTTTAGGGGGCTCTTCTAATAACGTAAAACGCTGTTTTGCAACAAACGACCCAATCGCACCATGATGCGCTATTTTGTTCAAACTTTTGTCTATGACGGCGCTTAAATAACTAATCATATATAACTTTTCTTAGATGTGCTCACATGTGCTTCCATCAAACACTAGACGGGAATGTTGAGATCTCGCACATTTAAATCCCACGCGTAAAAAGGACTTAACAATTGCATCATATGCCTCCCTGCGAGAGGACCTTCTCTGGTCTTGGATGGCTGTGTTTTATTTTCCTTAATTGACTTATCCATGTTTGTCGAAGTGTTTTGTGGTTTAAATTTTTTCACAGGATGGGGTAACCAGACCCCATTGACCAACCCTCCTTAGTAGCTTTCTACGATATGCTTGGTAGGGAGCAGTGTTACGATTCTTTGATCCCCGTTTGGGCCCCGGTAACACACGGGTGATGACACGACAATAAGAGAGCTGAAAGATTAGCTTCATGTGCACCCATATTGGGGACCACTGGTCCTGCACAAGGGAGAGATACTGAGGGACAGTTAATGAACATCTGTTTTTTTTTTTTTTTTTTTTTTTTTTTTTTTTTTTTTTTTTTGTTTTTTTTTTTTTTAGAAAACAACACTGCAGTAGATTAATCAACAAGGGACTAAGGTAGCTGGAATAGTGGCACCAAACAATAGACTAGCAGGTATGACGTATGAGAGGATGCATCCGACATGTATACAATCAGGATGCAACAGTATAGTAAGCATTCCATAAACTTCAACCTTCGCTGAGGGAGACCTAGCACCACGATGGATTTGCCGGGATTGCAATGAATGTCTGTCCTGAATAACAATCACATAATTATCAGAAAATTGTGCTTATGTGCTATTTGCTAACACATTTTAACTAAACATATAAAGACATGCATTTTATTATTTATCTTTGTTCATTATTGTTATTATTATAGGAGTTTATTCTTGTCACCTGTGCAACACTCATTTCTTCCAACTTGATGTCCTGGAATAAGCATATGAAAGCAGTACACAGAGATGGAAGCTGGGAGTTTGATAATAAATGTAATGATCTTCAGAATGTCTTACCCACAGGACAGTGGAAATAACTTGAATGAAGCAGTGAATAAGATTGAAGATGCCACTTTTAAATTACGTTGCAAGAGTAGATAGCATCAACCTAAGACTCACTGGTAATGAAGCATCAGTGAACCTTAGGAACAGTCAGGAAAGGACTGCTACAATGTTTGACAGCCTACACAGTAATACATCAGTTTGTAAAAAATCAGATCTGTGACATAAATTGTAGTAAACCATTTCTGCCAGTGAGATAAATGTTCAACTTTGTGTAAGTGACAGAGCTGTTGCTACTTGCAGTGATTTAAGCATTCAGTCTCACATGAAACTAAAGGAAATTAAGTCCTCCAAGTGTGATATGTGAGGTGCATTATTTACTGTGAGAGATAACATACAGCAACATAACAGAATATTTACACAAGACAAGCCTTACTTGTGTGATGTTTGTGATGGAGAATTTAATCAAAGTTGTAGCCTAAAATTACGTGAAAGAATACATACAGAACAAAATCCTTACACGTGTGATGTCTGTGGAGCAGCATTTACTGAGAGAGGTAGTCTACAAAAACATAAAAGAATACATACAGGAAATAAACCTTACCAGTGTGATGTTTGTGGAGTAGCATTTACAGAGAGAAGTAGTGTACAAAGGACCTAAGAGTAAGAGAGCTTATACAGGAAATAATCCTTACAAGTGTGATGTTTGTGGAGTAGCATTTACTCAGACAAGCCACCTGCATAATCATAAAAGAATACATACAGGAAATAAACCTTTCAAGTGTGATGTTTGTGTAGCAGCATTTACTGTGAAAAGTCACCTACAAATTCATAAAGAAATACATAAATGAAATACACCTTACAGATGTGATGTCTGTGATGCAGCATTTACTCAGATAAGTCACCTACAAAGTCATAACATAATACATACAGGATATAAATTTTACAAGTGTGATGTCTGTGGTCCATTCATTTACTGAGAGAGGTTGTCTACAAAGACATAATACAATACATATAGGAAATAAACCTTACAAGTGTGATGTTTGTGGAGCAGCATTTACTCAGGCAAGTCACCTACAAAGTCATAAAAGAACACACACAGGAAATAAACCTTACAAGCATGATGTTTGTGGGGCAGCATTTACTCACGGCTGTTTGTGCCTTCAAAAACGTCACCACTGTAGTTGCACGCCCTTTCTCTTGATCTGAAGGCAATAAATATGTTTAACCGGTGAACACAATCTCATTTACTTCAGGCTAGACGCATCATAGGTAACTATTAACGTTTTATGTAGTTTTTTTTTTGCGGGTTCCTCAGTGTGACTACAAGAGGGAGTGCTTATTAACATGCATAATATTTGTATACCAGACTATGAAGAATGACTTAAAATTGGGGGTGATCATGGAAAAAGAAGTTTGAAGGTTGCAATGTAGGTAGTCAATTTAGAGAAACCCAAATTCTAGAACCTATACCATCCTATCAGCAATGGCTAGAGTCAGAGGTACAAATAGTAATTTAGAAATATTTATAAATGGTGGTTACAAGAGATTTATGAAATTTGGAAATGGAAATAAAAAAGAAACAATTGGGATGTTACCACAATTCTTTAAATAATCATTTCTTAAACTTCCATGGAGCACTAGTGTTCTGTGAGCTATTGACAGGCATTCCACACAGAAATGTAGAAATGGTTGCTTACAACTTATTTTCTAACATTTAAATAAATAAAGAGTGTAACCCGAGGCCTGCAAACAGCAAATAAATAATACACCCATAAGTGCATACACTAGATGTGAACCAACAAGGAATGAGAAGTCGGTGATTGACTATGTCATAGTTAGGAGGAGCTCATTCAAATATGTCCTGGATGCTAGAGTCTGGAGGGGTCCAGAGATTGGAAGTGATCACTACCTGCTAACAATCAAAAGATTAACTGAAAGAGTTGCTCGTCCTAGGAACTGCCTAACACCATGCAAGAAACTAAGTAAACAAACAGGAGAAATGAGCATTAGGACCTACAAGCTGAGAGAGCCAGAAATTAAGACCAGATATCAGGAGCTTATTGCTACAGCAGTGAGCAACACAGAAGAACGACCTGATGACTTGGAAACCCTCTGGAATAAATTCAAGGATATCATAAAGACAGCTGCTGCAGAAGCATGCGGTGAAGTCCGACTTGGGAACCAGAGAAAGAGGACACCTTGGTGGACAGAGGAAGTTAAAGAGAAAATAAGAGAGAAGAAAATGGCATGGAAACAATACTTAGGAGCTAAAAACACAACAGGAAAAAATGGAAAAATATAGAGAATATGTGACACTCAGAACAGAAGCAAAGAACAAAGTGCTAGCAGCAAAACAGAAGTCCTGGGAAGAATTTGGAGAAAAGCTAGAAAAAGATGCGCAAGAAAACCAGAAATTGTTCAATAAGACCCTAAAGAACACCTCTCAAATTTATAAAGGACAAGCAAGGCAAATTGCTTACTGCCCCGAAGGAAGTAATGGAAAGAATATTTCTCAGAACTCCTGGATGGTGAGCAAGGTCAAGTATCAGAAATGATAACCACTAGCACAGAAGAGAAAACCAATGATGGTGAAGATGACATAAAGATGGAAGAACTGAAGGCAGCACTGGAGAAAATCAAGATTGGCAAAGCAGCAGGGCATGATGGTATAACACCAGAAATGGTTAAGTACATGGGAGCATCAGGCGACCTATACTCTTAAGGGTCCTACAGGCAGCGTGGTGCAACAAGACCATACCAAAGGATTGGGAGATTGCCATCATAACACCAATTTTCAAAAAGGGTGACAATTGACAATGTGGAAACCACAGAGGCATATCCCTTCTCAGTGTCCCTGGTAAAATCTACTCTAGAATCCTAGAGCAGAGACTCCGACGCCTAGCTGAGCCACAATTGGATGAGGTCTAGTGCGGATTCCGAGCAAACCGAAGTACTCAAGACCTAATCTTCACACTCAGACAGCTGAGTGAAAAGGCCCTTGAGTATAAGAATGAGATCCATCTTTGTTTCATAGATCTGGAAAAGGCGTTTGACAGGGTCCCCTGGAGCAAACTTTGGGACTGTTTGGCAAGGAAGAACATTCCAGCACCTCTGATTCATGCTATACAGAGCTTCTTCAAGTCTTGCAGAAATTATGTGAGGACAGCAAACCATAAGTCAGAAGAGTTCAGGACCACCACTGGTGTAAGACAAGGTGATATCCTATCACCTTACCTCTTCATACTCCTTATGGATGATGTCATCAAGGCATGTAAGGAGAGAACAAGAAAGTATTCAGTGGGGTACTGGAAGATGAGACAGGTCTATATTTCGGAGCTGGCATTTGCTGATGATGTTGCCCTGATTGCTAAATCCAATCCAATCTGCAAGTCTGGAAGGAAGAGCTGGAGAAGAGAGGGATGGTCATAAGCAGCTCTAAAACAAAATCCATGGTGATATCACGAGAAGAAAGAAGACATCAGATTAAGCTGGGAGAACAGGTCCTGGAGCAGGTCAACCACTTTAAATACCTCGGAGCTATTATAGACCGAAAGGGAGGCATCAAAGAAGAGTTGGCCACTCGAAAAGCAGCAGCTGGGAGACTTTTTCAGGCCATAAATTGAGGTTTCCTCAGCAAGAGAGAGGTTGGTAAGAAAACGAAGATGGCTGTATACCGCTCCACCTATGTCCCAGTCTTGACGTACGGATGCGAGTCATGGGCAATGACTACAACCCACAAACGCCAGATCCAAACCTCAGAAATGAGGTAATCTGAGGAAGGTGGTTGAAGTAACAAGAAGAGACATGGTCCGCAACCAGACGATACGTCAAAGCCTAAAAATCCCACAACCTGCAGACCCAAGTAGAAACAGTCCAAGCTTAAGTACGTTGGTATTTCCTTATTCTCGTATTGCCTGCCCTTTTCTTTAGTTGTATGTTTGCTTGCTGTAATTTGTTTGACAAGGGTTAAATATGGTATGCGTTGTTGTTTTTCTTTTGATTTTTGGAGCAGGCCACTTTCGGGACCACAACTTTCAAGGGCTAGCAGTGATGAATCCTGCATGCACACTCTTGCTGTGGTGAATGTATTCTTTCTGATGTTTACAATGGCTAGAATCATCAGCCATAGAGAGAGTTGTGGACCATTCTTGTGGATATGTTCTGTGTTTTGTGATGTTCATTTGTTACTAAAATAAGGAAGAGTGTAGGGGAGAGGAACCCACCTTGTGGGGACTCCCTGCTCCATTGTTGTCTTTCTGCTTAAGATAATATCCATTCATCTGCCCTTCTTGCTGTGTTTGTCTGTTTTTTTTTTTTTAGATAGTGGACTGATTCCAGTTTGTACGAGTGTTTGTATGTATTTAAATATTGTCAATGTTAATGATCCTATCTCTGAGTCTGAGAAAATATTATAGAATTTACACACATTATAATGGTTTTAACTAACCAACAATAGTTCCACATTTTTATTTACAGTGTTTACAGCATCAACAGTGGTACTTTTAAAAAAATGCCCTGTATCAATTTATGTTCATGCGGCTCTGTATTGTACAAGTAATAGCAAATATTTAACCAGGGACGTTATTATGTCAATTTATGCTTTGATATTTCCGTTTTGAAGCATGCTTACTATATAAAAAATCTGAGCAATTGATGGCATTGTTTATAGATACATCATACTTTATATTAAACGGAATAAACTGTTGATACTGTTTTTCAATTACTAATTAATGGCATTGTTAACAAAGAGGACATATTAAAAATGTGAAATTACTTTTCTGCAGTATTTTCACACTCTCATATCTTCAGGTTGAAGTAAAACAATGAAGAGACATGGTCCGCTATCAGACGATAAGTCGAGGCCTAAAATCCCACCCCCTGCCGACCCAAGTAGAACAGTCCCAAACTAAGATGGTTTGGCCATGTCTGCCAAGAACGGGAAGAGAAGATCGGCTTACCCACGGACAAAGCATGGGAAAACAAAAGAAGCCAGTATATCCAGGATCCTCCAAGACCACCCCAGAGGTCCCGCTGTGGAGGGACTAAACCATTAGAACAATCTTTGAATGAACCGAGGGACTAGAATGGAAAACCAGGCACTGGAGGAAGACAGCCGATAGTATAGTCTGGCGCTCTCTCTCTGCTCTTCCCCCAAACCTACTACACCTCACGGTAGAAGGGGGAAACTGGAATAAGTAAGTATAGTATATTTAACGAATAAATTGTTGTACTGTTTATCTATACTATGTATGCAATTGTTAACAAAGAGGACATTATTAAAATGTGAAATTTACATTTTTGCTAGTTTTCAGAACTCTCATATCTTCTGGCTTTAATTATAGTAACAATGTTCGTTTTTAAAACAGCAACTTGGAGAAGAACATAGCCAATTATGACTAAAAAGCTACTCTTAAAACTAAAGTTCTTAAAACACATGTGGAAAAGTTTGACAATGATTTCTCACCTCTTTTAGCTTTAGCCACCATAATGTGCTCCCAAGACAAAAGCTCCAATCCCTTGATGCTATCTCTTTGTGTTTCTAGCCACAATGCAAAACTACATCCCTCTTTAGCTCTTGCAGTCTTTCGAGACTCCCACTGTGGGTAGCAAGCGTATCGCCCATAATTTTCCATTGTTCAATTAAAGTCTTAATCCGTATTAGTATGTGCCAGTTCGTCGCCTTTAAGATTAATGTGGGTTTTCTCTATGTATTGTAATTCAGTTTCTTGACGTATGGATGTGCGTAATGGGGCAATGGCTTACAACACAACAAAAAAGACAGCTTCCAAACCTCAGAAATGAGATATGTGAAGAAGGTGGTTGAATAGTAACAAGAAGAGACATGGTCCACGCAAATCAGACGATTACGTCGAGCGCCTAAAAATCACACCCCCTGCAGGACCCCAAGTAGAAAACAGTCCCAACTAAGTATGGTTTGGGCCATTGTCTGCCGAACGGGAGGATAGATCGGCTACCACGACAAGCATGGGAAAACAAAAGAACGCCAGACTAATCCAGGAACTCCAGGACCACCCAGAGGTCCGCAGGAGGACAACATTAGACAATCTTTGAAGGACCGAGGACTAGAATGGAACCAGGCCAGGAGGAAGACAGCCGATAGGATAGTCTGGCGCTCTCTCTTCCAAACCTCTACACCTCACGGTAGTAGGAGAACGACTAAGTAAGTAAGTATATTAACGAATCAATTTGTGTACAGTTTATCAATACTATGAATGCATTGTTAACAACAAAGAGGACATATTAAAATGTGAAATTACTTTTTGCAGTTTTTCAGATTCTCATTTCTTCTGTTGTAATTATAGTACAATGTTCGTTTTTAAACAGCAACTTGGAGTAACATACCAATTATGACTAAAAGCTACTTTAAAACTAAAGTTTAAAACAATGTGAAAGTTGACAATGATTTCTCCCTCTTTTAGCTTTAGCACCATAATGTGCTCCAAGACAAAGCTCCATCCCTTGATGCTATCCTTTTTGTTTCTAGCCACAATGCAAACTACACCCTCTTTAGCTCTTGCAGTTTTCGAGACTCCACTGTGTAGCAGCGTATCGCCATAATATTCCATGTTCAATAAGTCTTAATCCGTAGTATGTGCCAGTTCGTCGCCTTTAAGATTAATGTGGTTTTCTCTATGTATTGTAATTCAGTTTCTTGACGTATGGATGTGCGTAATGGGCAATGGCTTACAACACACAAAAGCCAGCTCCAAACCTCAGAAATGAGATATGTGAA